>SMLS01057243.1:0-39905 GCA_004785975.1 Popillia japonica
TCTATGCGTTTGTATACGCTTGATAATAAATTATCAGTTGGAAAATAATAAATGTACAGTACCGGACAACCTAAACAGAACATATTACAACGATATAATACTATGGCAGTATAGCCATAGCCGGAAGCCACACAAACTTGTGATTTAATACATTTAACAGTTTTCGAACTGTGACATAATATACTGGAACCGGCTCTCCAAACTAACATTTTGAACTATTAATAATTTGAGAAAAATCTGCTACTAACGAGTCTTGTATAGACGACAGGAATACAAAACTTACGCACAACCTGCTTACCATTATTAAATCTTAATTTAGCTTTTATTCGTTCCGTGGCACGCCGACTTAAAACACTTCAAAGTTTAATGGCGAAAACATTATTCCGGTTACTGGAAATTCGTTCCGAAATGCAAATATTTACTTCCAGCCGTGCTGTGTGCGGCTTTTCTATATGCGTACTGATGTCGAGAGAGAAACTTTACAGATAGTTTTTCCTGGAACGTGTACATACATACATACAAAACAGTGGGGTTTATTTGTTTAATAGACATTTTTAGGGAAAGTTTCTGTTTTGTATATCCTTAGAATGATGTGTAAATAAATCGGGATATATGTATTTTAAATCGATCGGTTAATAAACGAACACTGTTGTGCTAATGTAAGCGAATTACTTATATTTAAGTTTAACTTATATTTTAATTTAAGAAATATTTACTCTTGCGAATTGTACTAATGTCGAAGAAACTTCGACGTGCATAACATTAATGTTTACACAGGAGGTACACAAATACTAAACGAGAAAATAAATAGAAGCAACTATTAGAGCATCTAAAATAATTCCTATCGTCCTATATTTATAATCTTCTGTAAAATCTGCTTCATTGGGATTTACAAACTTGGGTGTCATAGCACCCATAAATTGGGGCAAGCTCAAATGATCTATTGTTCCCCCTATATGAGCTATACCTTGTTGGTATTTACCTACAGCTACAGCTCTCAACCTAACGGCTTTAAGGGTGTTGGGTACAAAAAAAATAACTTCTTTATTACTGATTCTTTCATGTGCAATAGAATGTAAACATGTTTCTAGTATGTTTCAAGGAATAAAAGAGAAATGTAAAACGAAAAATAATGACTAGGAGATGACTTACGAGTTAAAAAAGTCAACATCTTGTGTCAATCCCAGAGCCATTGACAATGGTCCGATGGAAGTGAGATTTTAAATATTCATGTATAAGATATACTTTTACGTCTTGATGAAGCTATTTAATCAAAAAAGAAATTATTTATGAAATTAAATGTTTTGAAAGCAGCACTGAAAGTGACATTAACGTAACCGCACTTTTCAAAACGCTTTATTTACATAAATAAGTTATTTTTTGATTAAATAGCTTCATAAAGACGTAGAAGTATATCTTATACATCAAAACTTAAAAGCTTACTTCCATCGGACCATTGTTAATGGCTCTGGAATTGACATAAGATGTTGACTTTTTTAACTCGTAAGTCATCCTAGAGTCATTATTTTTCGTTTTACACTTTTCTTTTAGTCCTTGTAATATACTAGAAATACGTTTATATTACATTGCACATGAAGAAATCAGTAATAAAAAAGCAATTTTTTTTGTACGCAACACCCTTAATAAACTGCAATAGCTGTGCTGGTTTCAAAGAGGGTATCTTCCCCTCGGCAAAATATCTGACACGAATTACTGCAATAGCCTTGCAGTTGGATAACAGGTGACGGATTTTCGTGTTCCGCTCCGCAACACCTGCGGTCGCTATTGTGTTGCAAGCCTAACGTTGTCACGTGTCCCCAAGATGGCAGTGCCCTATGAGGAATCCCACAAGTACACTAGTTTGTTCCTATTTAGTTCTAGCAAACCTCTTGTTCTTTGAAGTCCTTGTTTTTGCTGATTGAAGTTTCCAATGAAATACCTTTGAATGTCTAAGATTAGGAGGATTTTCGCAGAGGGTTGCTCTGAGATTCTGCTATTTGTCCTTGAGTTCTCCTTCATAGGTGGTCATCCCTGTTACGCAAAACGGTTCCGGTCCCACAAACGATGTTGTTGTGGCCGCCTCTGCTAATAAATTAGATTTCTCGTTGCGACTGATTCCAGGGTGTCCTGGTAGATTGTTTAATTTCTCTAAACAGTCCCAGACTAATTTCGATCTGATGACGAACCCAGCGCCATTATGGCTGCTCGACTGTCGGAGAAAATTGCTTGAACACATCTTCCAATAGCATGGAAGACGCTCCTGCACCTGTTCCTTTATCAGTTTTGGAACCGTCCGTATACCATTTAATGGTATTTGCCTTTAGGGAGTCGGTGCATCCTTAACATTCCCCCTTCTTGCTTAGCTTGGTGAGAAAGTTCTTCTCGAAGCTATATTTCCTAACCATTTCATCCTGCGGTAGACTGAAAAGTGCGTAGAGTCCCGCTCTCTGACATGCGATCTCAGCTCCATCAGTCCCCGCTCTGGTTAGTCGGTACAATGCCCTATGGGCAACTTCCTCCACTACTTTGTGTTGGGGCAGTGATATTATTGACAATCTTTTTCTTTGAATATAATACAGTTTAATTGATTGATTCGTATTAATTTTGTGCAATTTAAAAGAGATACAATTGTACTTGTTAAAATATATACAGTCCCGTATTTTTCAAAGATAACAACTGAATTAGCCGTATCTGGTTATAAAACAAAGCGAACCTCGAGTTCATAACATTCCAAGCATATTAACCGTTATTTTTGTTTCCTTTAAAGTCGTGTTGGTCTTTTATACGAACAGTTTATAGCGTTCAGGAAAAGAATAACAACATGAAACGCTATGTTACCCAATTAATTTCCACCAAACAGTTACCAACTTGTTCGGATGTAATTTGTGCCGCGCGTCGGATTCATGAGGAAATTAAAAAAGGAAGCTCGCCCCCACTCGAAAACCATAAATAAGGTCTATTGTATCGGTTTGTACGTGGACGTACTGACACTAAATTTGACTCCTTTTTTTGTTAAGTTACAGTTGGGAGTAAGAGTGGCACTCGATTGTTGTACATCGGCTGGTATAGATCTGTTTCCATTGCCTAGTCGACTGAAACACTGAAAACTGGAGCTAATCGCACATATACTATCTATTATATATTGTCTGCAAAGTTTTGACAATTGCCGGTCGTCGTTTTTAATCAGCGCTCATCGATCGATCCGGTAGCGAACATAATCGAAATACTTCCGCACCGCTGATTTTAATTTCTCTTCGGAAAGTTAGGTTTGAGGAAAGAGTTCGCTCTTCGATTGTTTGGATTTTATCTTATACGTTTCATTAAATAGGACCTCATCGAATCGAGAACTTTTGTGTGAAATATGAGTGTTAAAGAGACGTTTGGTGAATGACCTTTTAGAATTGAATTTTATCGAGGGTTATGCCCTTACAATGTAATATCTTCCTGTCCATAAAGTAATTGTGTTACACTTTAGAATGTTGTAATAGTTTTACTAGAGCCTGGTAACGAAAGCATTATACAGGACGTTTCTCCCAAACAGTGCGTTAAAATTTTATTACCCTAATGTTTTACTGCTGAAACTTTGTTTGAATTTCAATTAGTGTCTAGCTATTATGGCTTATTGAGGCAATGGCCGTGATAAATATTTATGTTATTGGAATTACAAAATTTGTATTAGCGCAAAAAGCAAAAAGTTCTACGTATCAGTAGTTATATTATGCAACACTCTACTGCACACTACTACATTATAATTTTTACAAAATTGTTATAAGCTAATTAGAAAGATGGTGACAGTTTTACCGTACATTTGACCTCATTTTAAAATGGTTGTACATCAAGCAATAAAGATTTTTCCTCGAGCAGAATGATGAGCGTATAAACTCATTGCACAAAATTGTTTTTCTTCAACTGTGTGATTATATGTTGAAATAATTCTAAAATATGTATATTTTAATGTGTTGGATATAATACTTATAAGAACGCTTATCCTTATCAGTTTGCCAGTTTTCTAACTGCTATTCGTTTATAATGCAGTACAATTTAATATTAGATCTTGGATTTAACTGGAAAATATTAATTGTAGCGGCCTCTTAAGCAGTATTGCTTTTCTGACTACTACTGCATCTCTTGCTGTGTAATTTAATTAATTTTCATACATGTGTACGATGGTCTTGCTACACCTCCAGCCTGTTTTCATCATGCTACCCTCTTAATCACTTTGCTAACCAGCAGCTTCCTCGACAAATTGAACGCAGTACTCCACTGATCTCACATCACCAGGAGGCCTCTTAACCGCCTTTGAGCTAAATTTAATTTTTCTAGAAAGTTTGACGTGTGGATTGCCGTCGACGTATAATAAACATAACTTACTACATTCTGTTTATTTGAGACCTTTAATTAATTAGCAATATATGTACCACAGACGCAGCATATAAAGTAGAAATCATTATCAAACAGGCACTAGATATAATTGCTACAAGTACACCAATGCTACTTTTACATTCGATTAATCAGAGTAATGATAAAATTTTACTAAAAGAAGTCGAGGACCGCGAATTCTTCGACTAATATTGAAAGATATATGCACCTATTTTATAATGATATTTTTAGCAGGTTATACGAGGAACAAGCTACAATTATTGCGGATAGAAAGATTGATACAAATTTCTAGAATTTCTATTTTAAATATAATCAAAGTAATTACCATTCACAATAATGCACTTAACCATTCTCTCCTTCCATAGTTTCAAATCGTGCAACCAGCTGTCTTTAGGGATACTATCATAAAGTCACTTAACGGCGATGTCAATCTCAAAAAAATAGCCAGAAGTCACACTTTGCTAAATCCGACGAGTAAGGTCGATGTTCTATAATTTTGATCAGTTTTCTGCTAAATACTGACCAGTTCCTGCTGTATGGGACGACGCTATGTGATGATGTAACATGATTTTCTTGGCACTTTACTGGCCACAACAATATTTATTTTCAACATACGATTTAGCGGTAACTGTCTTCTGATCGGCTTTCTTGGAGAGTGGGAACATCCAAAAACGGTATATACCTTTCATCACCAGTTACAGTTTTTGAACTATTTGGATGGCCTCCATCGTTCAAGATATCTAAAATTCTTTGATAAGTTCTAAAACGTTCTGATTTTTGTAAATCCGTCAGATGATGGGTCGAGTTACAACCTCTTCAAATGTAAATGATCGTGCAATATATTGATCTCATTTGCGAGAATCCAGTCTTCAGATTGGACTGGCATAGGTAATGCCCCCAGCATCTTTTTCACCGCGCCAATGTTAAAAGACGGCGACCTTCTTAATTGTGTGCCACCGTTTTGGAACCTGGTTCAAATTCTTTATACCATATACAAACAGTAGCCAATGATGGCACGAGATCCCCAAATGCGGATTTTAAAATTTCTTCACGCTCATATTCGCTGAAGCCTTTCTTGAAATCATAGTAAATTATTATCGGAAAGTTCTCTCGTCATAACTCCATTTTCCCCACAACAGAAGCTTATTCATATGTTGTTGATTAAACATGCGATTACAATCAAGTCGGGGTTAGTTATATCACAAAAAAAATTCTACCACGTTTTTCATACAAATACTCTTCTATGTTAGTCGTTTTGCTTTCGACAAAAAACTGAGAAGCAAATACTTACCGGCCAAATTTGGGAGAACACTCTACCACACCAACACAATTTACCTTTTGATAACTCAAAGAATCACACATTAAATTTTTGTTAATATTATTCAATCGCCCTGTGAATTTTGGAACTTAATCTTTTGTAGTAGGCTTATGCAGTGCTCTTAAGTAAGGCCCCAAGTTCTTTAAAGTATTTTAATATCTAAGCGTTGAGAAAATTAAGGATGGCATTTTGAAAATTTGTATTTTAGAAGCTTTTGGCTTCTAAAATCGCCTCATTTCGAATTATTTAGAAAAAAGGCCTAGAGATTCTCGCCTTTCGCTGAAATGGTGCAATACAGCACGTTTAAAGAAAGAAAATAACTTACTCTTCTTTCTACCTTGTTGCAAAGGAAATGCGTGTTATCAATGGGTGTTGGGGTATGCATATTTCTTCCGTAGCACATACACACTTTGGATTTCTTTCTGAAAGAATAAAAATAGAATGTGCAACATATCGAAGTATTTTATATAATTGCTGTGCACTTTTCTTGAAACCTTTACTGCTAGAATTATTAGTGTTGATATATCCACTTACATAGAAATATCTCCACATACATTTATATTATATCCGGCTTTTAAATATTTGGCGATATTAGAATATTACTTAATCTGTTTTTTGCCGTATAAAATGAAATTTTCAACACATACGCACAGTATCTGCCAGGTTGCTTTTATTAAATATTCTACATTTGATATTAATATCAAATTTAATGATTGTCACCTCTTTTGCAACATCAAAAGTATACCCGTCCTATTTACTTTAATAATCTCTACACTGAAACCGTGTTTGACGTGAAGCTTAAGGTTTTTCTGGGATATATTAATATTGGATATAAGACGGATCTTGTTCGTAACGCTGAATATCTCGCTTATACAGCTTCCCAGCAAATTTTCATACGAAATGTTTTTTCTACGTTGCCGCTTTTTAATTTCAGCTAACTTTTCGTATTAAAAGTTCAGGGTACGATGTACTTTACTTTATACTATTCATACTAACGTAATCTCGGTTAAAAGCGAGTCTTTTAGATGGCTGCATAGTTCAGCAGTGGCGTAGTGAGAATGAAAATAGCGTTGCAGAAATCGCAATTCCGCAGAGGAAGATCATATTAGATTAGATACTAGCAGTATTGTATAAGATTCTTAAAAACGTATGCGTTTATCAATGATTTGGCGGAATAATCTATGTAAATTGAGCCTCCACACTTACTTTCTGCTTTAGTATTGCCCACAAATTTTCTATCGTCGACAAGTCTGGCGACTGGGACGGCCATAGAAGAAGGGGAACATCATTACCAGTGAACCAATTTATTGTCTTTTTTGCGGTGTGGCAAGGAGCATTATCTTGTTGGCTTACATAACTGGCGTCCTCTTCTTCAAATAATGTCAGTATTGAAGGCTTTAAAACCTTGCTTAGCATGGCAGTATAACAGTTCGAATTCATGCGACCCTTGCACAAAAAGATTTCCCTTGGCAATCTACGTTTCATATAGTGTCTCTACGTTGCCCAAGCATCTACTAAATCAAAAGAGCAAAAAATACAAATTTGATTTAATAATTTTTTAAAATGTAAAACTTGAAATATAAATTAAATAATTTCCTAGCAACATGTTTTTTTTGTTATTTGATTATTAAATAAACCGTAGTGCTACCTACCTCGATGTTACATTCCTCAGACCAAATAATTTTGGCCATTGGTCATTAGGTGTTCAATTTACAAGTTCTTTAGTCCACTCTGTAGTTATGGCAGTGACTTTAATTTTGTTATTTTGTCACATATGTATCACCAGCTAGGTCAGTAGATGATTTTGTTTGCTTGGTAAGAAGACTTCTTACTAGAATACTCATAGGAACTTGTTTCTTTAAATCTATTTACCGCTATTTGAACAGTTTTTCTCGAACATTTCATAGTTTTAGAAATTTTCACCTATGAATGTCCTTGTGAATTAAGCAACACAATGAAGAAAAAGATCTGCTCACTCAGTTCTAAGGCATGGACAAGACTGATGCATTTGTAACCCTTCTTTAAGTTTTCACGTTCATTTATTTACATTTTATATACACAAATACAATATAAGAAACCATATTCTGCACATTCAATAAAGTTAGAATTATATTTCAGACAATTTTATGCTATTTATCGCAGTATTTTAAAGATATTTCATTTTAATTCAATAGGTGCTCCATTAATTTTTCCATGGGTGTATTATATCATCCTATTCAGGGAAAAATGACGAAAGCTCATATGTTTTAAATAATTGTTCATAAAGTTCATATAAAATAAATTTTTATTTTGTGTTGTAAAGTGTCTCATTGAATTTTTAATACCGAAATCTCAAACATTTTCTGGCGCCACTGTAGTTTCGAGCACATTCTACCACGGCGTAAAAATTTTTATTAGCGGCCAACGACTACGGGGTATTCATTTAAATTTTATTTTTGCAGCGGCGAAGGGCTCCCATGCGTATCCCGATTCACACCATTCCTCGTCGCTGGCGCTAGCGCCTTCTACGCCAAGGGCTGTCAGTCAAGAGGATATTTCTCGGTAAGTTTACTTTAGTCTTACTTTTATTACTCTATTGTCTCGTCTAATTGTGTTTGTTCCGTAATTAACCTAATTTTATGCGAAACATTGTGAACCTATTTCATTCTCAGTATCATTTCTTAACGATATAAATCTGTTGGTTTATGTTCCGTACTGTAATTAAAAACATAGTGCCTTGTGTTTTGAGCACCGACCATATACGGATAGGTATTATTGCTGTTTCAGAAAATTTATTTAAAGTTTATATAATTGCTTTACTTAATAGCAGTAATAAAATATATTCGAAAATAGGTCTATATTATTCAAATACGACAAGAAAATAACGTAGTTTCAAAGCTTCGTCGTAAAGTGAATCGTGTAAGCGGAAAGAAATTGGTTTTCGGCATTTGGGAATTAAACCTGGAACAACTAAACCGGAAATAGATTGCTGCCAAAACTACAAAGGACGTTCCTTGTCCCTGGGGCAGACCGACTTTACCATAAAGACTCCCATCATATAACCAATTTCCTTACAAATTTCGTGCACGATTAATTCAGCTAAACTTTGATTTGAAAACTTTTCCTTTGGACAGAATAGACATGTTGCGGTTTACATGAAACGTGTCACTTCCATGCAAGGGCTGGTCCAATTTAAAAAAACCTTTAGTATTTCTTTTTACGTAATACGTAAAAAAATATATAATATACCTAGCAATGTAGTAGTATAATATTATGTATGCTACATAGATAAAACGTTTATCATCATTACATGGATTTTAGCTAGAATGGTTCTTATTAAATCGTTACACCCACACACCTATGTATATGTGAAGTACATAGAAGCGAATTCAGTGTTCTTTATTGTTTTCGAAAAGAAAGTCTCTATAACGTAGTTTTATTGTTATACATTTTTTTCAAAGCAAGAAAACACACCTCCCGCAATCAAGTTATGTACAGTCGAAAATCGGTTGGATTTTGGCTGCAGTAAATTCTCAGATCGTCGTAGAGAACGCATTCCCAGAAGTTTCTGCATCAATTGCTCCATTTGAATTAATTAATTAATTACTCCAAGTTATTGCAAGTATTTATTATACAGGTTATAGTTCTACAAATTTATCTCAGACCACTGATGATAGAATTGGATCAATTGATGACAACAAACTTTTGATTTTGAGCCTTTTAGATTTCTCCAAGACTTTTACCATATTAAATCAAGATATCCTGTTGTCTGTCTTAAATTACGATAGTTTGGGCCTCTCAGCGCAAAACTTTTTCAAAACTTATCTGAGCCTTGGATATCAAGATGTGCTTGGTGGTTTTCAGTCGGAGGTATACCATACAACGTTTGGAGTCGGGGGGAGGGAGGGGGGTTTAATATTGGCTCCATTAATACTTATTACTGCTGATATACAGAAGTATATATTCTTCTTTTAACGTCAATAATTTGCCACATTCTGCTAATTCGAATCCGGTGCGCTCTTTCTGAATTTGGTTTTCTGTAGTTTCCCAAATTCCACGGCAAATGCGGAAAGATAACATCTTAAGTCGGTCTACAGCCGCAGGTGTAATAATAACTCATGGCCAGCCGATGCCCCCTGTAATTGGCGCAAGCTGTTGGGGGATGCTAAGGCATGAATTATTATTATTATTATTATTATTAATATTTCCAACAAACACTGTTTATAACTTAATCTCAAGAAATATTAGTTTATGCTATTGGGCAGGAAAAAATCTCGTATCACTACCTTGTTAGATATTAATTTTGTCTTTGCTAATACTTCTTGGATCAGAAAACTGTATTCGTAATCTGGAGCTCTTCTCAGACGTTGACTTGCGCTTCAGGCAACATGCCAATCAATCCTTTCGTAAAGCACTTTGATATTAAACGTATTCAAGTGATCCAGACCATGTGTCTTAGATTTATTTACAGCATTCCTCAAAGGCATCCCATCACCCATGAGTTGTGAAGCTTCATGCCTTAGCTTAGACTTTCCGTCAACACTCATTCACAGTTGTATCTCTTTTTTCCCCGCTATAGAACTACTCTTTACACGTCTACTTTTTCATGCACCCAACTATAACTCAATTCCTTTTATCTAAAATTTTCAAAACCAGGATTCAGAGAGGCTGTTGGAACTGTGCTAGTGGCAGAGCAAGTCCATGAACGAGGTCTACATATTAGCGACGTATTTTTCTGTTTAGTACGATTATTATTCTGTGCTTCCTTCTTCTCTATTTTTCTTTTTCTACTTTCTTTTCTTTTTTCCATTCTTTTTGTATTTAATGTTATGGTACTTTTTAGTATTAACTGAATGAGGCCCAACTAGGACGAACACCGGCAGCTGATATCGGACTATTGATTCTAATGGTATAAAATGTCTTAATGTGTAATTGTAACTGTGTAAGATTTTATGAATTAATTAAGCTATTTTTATTATTATTATTCTTAAAATAATAAGACGAGGAAAGGAAATTCTCTCAACAATTTGAGATCATTGAGACGTTCAAGTTTAAGAAAGAACATTGCCACCGTTAAACGATTACGCAACGCATAAGACAATATAAATATGTATAATATTCGGTATAAGCAACGCATTACACATACAGTACTCCCTCGTTAACACGAACACGATGGGGGAAGAAAATACGTTGTTCGTGTTACAAAACTTCTCGGTAACCGAATTCGGTTAAGACGAATTAGTTCGCCTTATCCAATAGATGAATAACTTGACGTTACGTAGGTTATAGGAATTACATATGAATGTGTGTAGGCATTCTATGTTGCGGAAAAGTTATTGAACAGAAACATGTGAGATAAAACGAACCTAATAATTTTAAGAAATATAAGAAAATAATATTTATTACTACAAGTATAAATAAATATAGAAGTAATGTATGTACTCTTATGTACGTACAATTTGTAATACATAGTATTTGTGTAGTTAGATATAAAGTTATTATGTACAATAACAATAAAAACACAAAAAAACATGTGTATACATAATATTTATTATATGTACATATAGAAACTTAATGGTCGGTAGATGGTGTCAAAAAATTTGTTATTTTTTGCTGATTATATTTAGGCATACAATTCTTTAGACATTCTCTTCTTACTTTATCAAGATTGTCTTCAAAATTCGGGTTTAATTCACCTGTGGTTTGCGCCAATCTCTGTAATGTTTGTAATACTTCTAAAATTTCATTTCTTGATGGCTTTTCAATCATTTCTTCATTATCAACTTCATCTTCTTTGATCTCGCCTTCTACTTCCACATTGTCTTCTAAAGCACATACTTCTACGTTATTGTCAAAAACAATGAATTCACTGAATGACATGTTAATTGTCGGATGTATTCCCGAAATTAGATTCGTCCAATCTTCAGTATCCTGCGAGAGAAAAGAAGATTCTGAAGGTAAGTTGACAGTTCTGGTGTTCCAAGCTTTATTAAAGCAGTTAGTAATTGTTTGACCAGTTACATCATCCCATGAAATAGCCATAGCTCTCATCGCTTGTAAAATATTCCATTTCATATTTGACTGCTGTGATTCAATACAGAGTAAAGCATAACGCACAAATCTGGTTTTAAAACGAGATTTAAATGAGGCAATTATACCTTGGTCCAAAGGTTGAACTCTACTCGTAGAATATGCAGGAAAATATATTACTTTGACATTTGGTAGATCTAGTCCATCAATATTATGTGCACTGCAATTATCTAATGTTAAAAGCACATGTCTGTCTTCACTAGCCATTTTCCTCTGAAACTTGATTAGCCATAAACGGAATGATACAGAATCCACCCAGGCATTCTTCTGATGCGTATAGTTAAAGGTAAAATTAATCGGATTATTTTATTCAAGCATCGTGGATTTTTATATTTGCCGATAATCCATAATTTAAGTTTTTCTGAACCGTTGGCATTACAACATAAAACTACTGTTAAGCGTTCTTCACTTTTACTACCACCATGGGATTTAACGTTTTTAAAGTCTAAAGAGCGATCAGGAAGCATATTGTAAAATACACCCGTTTCATCAAGATTGAATATATCTTTTTCGTCATGATCATCTTATGTCATAAAAGTATTTAAGCCATTCAGTTATGTCATTTTCATTTACTTTATTCGATTCGCCTTTTGAAATCTCCACAGCCAGCCGTCCGAACATTGGAAATTATCTATGCCTATCGAAACACATCTCTTTGGCGTTCCGCAATTTTAGTTTTGCTAAACGCACCTGTTTCTACTTCTTCTAAGATTTTAAGTTTCGTCGAAATATCTATCGACTTTTGTGCACACATTACGTCTACACTCGATCGACGTTTGCACCGTGAAAGCAAGATTTAAACTAAACAGAAAATGAAAAGCAACAGGAAGCACATAGGAGATTTACCAATTTTTTTCATTAAGGAGTTCGTGTTAACCGGGAGCTTTTATCGTGCCGTTTATATGTTACTGTTCGTACTACGTGTTAACCGAATAATTCGTACTATCCGAAGATTTCATAGAAATTATGTAGAAAGAGCACTGTATTTCAAGGGGGACATGATTGAGTTCATGTTAAACGACAATTCGTATTAAACGAGTTCGTGTTAACGAGGGAGTACTGTACTTATATTTGATCTACATACAATTTTTACGCCGTATATTTCCCGCTCAGCTCAATGAGGCTGATTGCTCCAAAGTAATACACGATTTTTTTCACTACGCCTAGAGTGCGTATACCTATGTTTTTACATATATACATACCTATACTTATAGGCGACATTTCTTCGAACACTGGAAAAACGACACCGTTAGAATATTGATGTAGCGTTTAACATCGCCTCGAATTGTTGGCGTGTTTTTGGCTGCGAACAGTCACCGTGTGCCGCCGATGGTCCAATTAACTCTTCGATTCAACATGTTTTCCGCTATTCGATTATTTTCCCATTGATCCATCGCCGCGAATATTTAATCCGGATTTAGTGAGGGTTTTTCAACACGTTGAATTTCGCCACAGCACAATTTCTTTCTGCTCCATCTCTCTCTCTATTTGAATACTGTCTTCGAACGAAGTGAAGTCTCTCATTGAATAAATGCATTGTTGATGAGCTTCCTATTCACGCCCTAAACGTGTATGTAACGCTGTATACCGTGACATGGACTACGTTTCTGTGGTGCTTCATTGAATACTTACCGGTTCTTTTTATGTGCGAATTGTTTGATTGGAGTTTTTGAGTGTGTTGGCAAAAGTGAGTACTTTTTTTTTCTTTTGTTTTCAAAGGTAAGCGTACTAAAAGTTTTACGAGATACTTATTCTTCCTGAATACTGATTTCGCTTTTGTTTGAAGTGGTTACTTCGAATATAACCTCTCAAAGAAACTTTTAATGAATGTATATTGAATATTAGAATTATGTTATAATAAATACTTTGGTAACCTACGGTATATATAGAAATACTGTTATAATTTGAAATGAGACAACTGCTTGTATGTTATAGCAAAGAAATGGTGGTTAACAGCATCGTTTTATGCAAGCTAAACATGATAGTTATTTTAATTGTTAGTATAGTATAGAACACGCAATTTAGGGTAAGTTTTTCTATGCGACAATTTAGATCTGAAGCATAAATACAAGTTTGACATAACATAATACAACATAACGCATCTACGTATGTATATTAATATGTATTGACATAATAGTCGCGTAATATTATAACACCTCTTTGCTGTAGGATTTATATCACTATAATAAAGCGATTATCTTGTAAACAGGTTATTAGTAGGTAACCGACGAATAATATACATATGTGCAGAAAATTTTACATGACATACAACTTATTTGCTAGTATGTAATATGTAAACACTAATGATGATTAGAATTCCACCATTCTGGTAGATCTAAATAGCTGTATGCTCTCTCACTATTTTCTGTGCTCTCCTCGACAAGAAAACGAAATAAAACTATTTATGTACACTGGATTGATTTAGAACCGACTTACCCGACAAGCGACATGGACCTAACGGCGCACACAAAAACTGTATGTTTGTAGTAATAAAGCGATTTGCTTATGAACTGGTACGCATGCATTTAAAATAGCTACAGAAATATATTCTTTTTCAGATACTTTTAATATCTGTATTATTACATAATATAGCGTTTGCCAATGCCCATTAATAACACATACCCACAAATAACATAATTATTGTATTTCTCCTAACTTAGCTGATTTTAATAATCGGGTACAAATTAATTTTAGACCCATAAGAAAAATTATTTATCAAAGCAGTTATTAGACAGGAATCAGGAATCTATGTTCACCTTAAGTTTGTTTCTTTAAGAAAGCCTGATTTTATTCTAGTCTTAATTAATACACAGTAAACAAATAATAATTTATTTCAAATAATAAGGAAGGTAAACAAAAGGACAGTCAAACTAAAAACAAATTAATACAATTTTATTGTGTAGTTTCATATGAAACTCAAAGAATACGAAAATCCTTACTCATACAATTTTTTAATGGCATAAATACTTCGAAATATAGAGACACTGTATGCGCTTGTGATTTAACTATATATATGTTAAAATGGCATTAACGAATTATCGATTTAAGAATATATAAATGATCCCTTGCATTAAATATAATTGTGTAGTTGCATTTGAAACTCAAATTATACAAAAATCCTTACTCATACAATTTTTAATTACCCTAATACTTAGAAATATAGTGAAAATGTAGGGGATAGCGATTTAACCATATTTATTTATTTCAAAACGCGATAATATCGTATTACAAAATTATCAATTTAGGAATATATAAATGATCCCTTGCATTAAGCATAATTGCGTACCTGCATATGAAACTCGATTTGATACAAAAATATATTGTATCTATAAATAGTAATTTACATATAGTTGACCATACATACTTTTATCGAGTTTTATGGCAGTTTAAGTCGATTCTAAATTAACCCACTGTACTCTACATAAACGTTTGCATGGTTAGTGTTAACTAGTGATAACAGATTTCTTGATATTCTTTTCACCATTTGAAGATGTTTGTGTCAGTTTGTACTTTTATCTATCTCATTTTATAACTAACATCGTTTAAAGAAGCATGCTTACGTTTGGAAAAGATGTGTGCGTGTACAAATATTTCATTCACATACAGGAGGTTGTTTCTTAAAATTTCTATTTTGCGCCTAAAACATTTGTTTGACTGTAGCTTTGGGTATTAGTTTTTTTATGTGGGCTCCACTCTAAATGGCCTTGTTTGTTGGCATTTAGAAAGAACACCACCAGAAGAAGCAGTGCTCGGTCACATGAGATTTAAATTTTTTGGAATAGGTACTTTTATTGTTGATTCTTTCTGGTCTTCGTAATATTGTTGGCAAACAGCGCAATGCCCTGCTTACATTCTTGGTGGATCTTGCCAAAGTATAGTTTGAAGCACTAGTTGATTGGTTAGCTCACTCTAAGTGAAGTCTGTTTGTTGGTAGCATTTAGGAAGAGCGTCACCAGGAGAAAGCTTGGGCATGGATTTAGAAGCACTCCTTAGTGGGATTTGATTTTTTTGGAATGCTTATAAATAATATATAGTTTGCAATGCCATGGGTTTGGTTGATTTTCTGTCCCCTTTTAAAGTAAAGCATGAACTTGGCTGTTCAAATGTTCTTTCAAGCCTTCGATTTGCAGATCTGCATGAGGATGGATATTTATAGAACCTATTTTTATGGTTCCTTTATATAGAAGCCGTTTGTTTTTCTACTTTGTGGCAAGAAAACGTTTTCGTCATTTAAGAATATCTCATTAAAATAGTTATAACTTAATATACTTGTATCATATGAACTTTTATCGTACTAGTACCAAGTCCAAATAACTCACTCACTAATAGTATTACTCCACAGAAAAAAATTATACCTGACACTGATATGTCCGTAGAGGGATTGTACAGAGAAAAGTTTCGTTTTGAAAGGTTGAATATATTACGATATTTCCCGGATAGACTGCATGGTTGCAACTTCGTGCATATATGTTCCAAATAAATAAAAAAAACACCCACAGCATAGAACCGTGTAACATGTTGGTGTTTACCGGAAGGTGTCGCGGCAATGCACTCTCATTCCCCACCTAGAAAGTATACATGCATTAGACACATAGTATGGGTATATGTATGTGCATTCTAGTAATATACCCTTCGATAGTACCGAACGCGTTTCGATTCTTTTATGACCCCCATACAAACTTGAAACTAGCTGACTTAGAACTGATAGCTATGTTACATTAAAAATTATATCCTTATAGTATCTCTACATACGCTGTATGTTCGTGAATTCTGTCCAACAGTGTATATTGGAGAACTAATCTAAATAGGAAAAAGAGGTTAATTTAATTACCGACGAGAGGAGGCGACACCCATATAATTCTTTTTCATCTCCTCTCACTACCGAAAAGGTCAATTTAAGCATTTTTTAAATATAATATCACTTGCACAATCTATTGCATTCAGTAAAAGATTACTTTGTTTTATTTTTTTAGCCAAATTAAGTTCCACTCGCTCAAACCATAAATTGAGTCAATTATGGCAGTGCCTTGTTAACCGTATGCGTACATTTATAAACATTTAAAAACAATAACAATTAATTAGAATTCATAATGTTTAGTATACGCTAACGTAATATTGGATAATTTGCAATCTGAATAAAAAGTGTTACATTACGAAAACCTCACGTGATTCAAATTAGTATTGTAATGATAGTAATGAATATATAACATGTATTGATGTTTAATGTCAAGGTGTTAGCAAGAGCCTACTATAAATACATACACTTCCGACCATAAATGACGGATCACTGGTTTATCGGTATAATTACTCGCTTTTTTGATCTGTTTCACTTATCGTAATAAAATAGAAACTGTCCTTTCTTCTTGGAATATTTACAGGTAATAAGGAAATTATAACCACATGTAAAAGAGACGCTATTATACCGAAAAACGTAACAATCTTATTTAAATTGATTTATGGCCGCAACTATTGTTAAAGTATTCTTTCGTAAATATTTATTTAAGCTGGTTTGTATTACATTGTGCATGTAATAGGGGTGCCGTGTCGAATATTTATACAATTGGGATAGTATTTCGCCCTCTATAATGTACAAAATATTAGTTTACGTTTAGAAATTGTAAGAGAAGGTCGTGGAGCGTGCGTTTGTCATTAAAAATTATAAAAAACTGTATATCATGCCTAAACGAAGAAACCTAAGTCCGGCAACACGTAGTGCCGTAATAACTCTACATAGAGAAAACAATTCCTTCCGATTAATGACACACCAACGTAAATTAACTTATCAGGCAGTGGAAGGAACGGTGAAACGTTATCAGACAAACGGAACCACAGCACAACGAAAACGTTTCGGTAGACCCAAAGCGACTACAGCTCCAAAAATTCAGTTCAATGAAGGCGGTGCAATTCCGGTGACAGTGAAGAGACGGTTAACGAAGCTGGATTGCACGATCGAATAGCCGCCAGAAAACCATTACTACGGCCGCAAAACCGTAAGAAGCGATTGGAATGGACTAAACGGCATAAAGATTTGGATATGAATATATGCACAAAGGTGCTATGGACGGACGAAACTAGATTTCAAATCTTTGGTACTTCTGTTAGAAGGAGAGCTGGCGAAAGAATACAGCCGGAATGTGTTCCACCAACTGTTAAGCATAGAGGTACTTCTGTGCTCGTTTGGGGTTCATTTCCCTTTAATGACGTCGGGAATCGTCATCAAATTGAAGGAATTTTGAAAAAAGAAAATTATCGATACATTTTGGAGCACCATGCTATTCCTTCGAGAGTAAGATTAGTTAGTGAGGGGTTTTACTTGCAGCAGAACAATGATCCCAAGCATACCTCCCGACTTTGTGAAAATTATTTGCAAGAAAAAAAAAGAGAAGGTCTCCTCATAAATATGGTTTGGCCGCCGCAATCGCCCGACATTAATCTTATCGAGCTGTTGTGGGATGAGTTAGACAGAAATGTACGAGGCCACTGTCAAACATCCCAGAAGCTACTCTGGGAACAATTAATAAATGCTTGGAAAAGTATATCAGTAGATATATTGAAAAAAAGAATTATATAATTCAAAAGCGGTTAATTTCAAGAAAGAAAAAAAGAATAAATATTATTCTGTTCTATGTTTGTATTTTATAAAAAACAAATGTTTGTTTTATAAAAAAAATCTGTTTCTATTTGAATATAGGTACATAATATGTTTAGTTTCACGAAACATGTAGGCAGTTCATTGTATTTTCCCCCGTGATCCCTCATTTATGGTCGCTAGTGTATATACATATATTAATTATGTATTTCGTTACTTATATTTCGACAATGGAAAACGTCGTAGAATTGATACATGCACAATTGGAAATCTTTTAACTAATATCCAATTTTAATATTTAAAGGAGAAAACGTAACATCTGAAACAAGCTAAATGATGTATTAAGCCTGAAGAGCAATTTTCCGTTAGATACCGAAGGTATACAAAGACATTATGCGATGATATCGGACCCGTTGAACATGCAAACAAAGGTTTACTGAATATCCGGTTATATCTGGACAAGAAATCGATTCTAATTTCCTCGTTTACCCTCCGCAGTTTCTTAAGTTGTCTCGTAAATAGAACAAGCACGAATGCATTAAGTAGAAACTTTTAAGCACAGAAAACTCGCAACTGTACATAAGAATGGAAACGGGAGTGTTCTTGTGGTGAAATGTAATTTATTCGACTGTGTTTATCGTATCGGGGACGTAGTCGGGAAACATTTTTCATCATCACAAGTATTACGCATATATTACATGAGAAAAATGAAATTGATCGCAAATATTGCCTGTGCTTATTTATTTCTGTTGTTTTATTACGATGTGTACAGATTTCCTTTTCTGCTTGATTTAGTTTTCTATTTACGATTAATGGAGAATACCAATTTGGAATACGTCTACATATTTATTTTGCAATATTGCGTTTATTTCTGCGTTCCTACTTATTTCCACATGAAAACTTTCTACAAAATGAATAATATCCCTGCATACATATTTATGCTAGCTCGGCAATATATCTTATTGAACTACACCTGTTCTTTTTCCAAGCAAACTATCATTTGCAATTCTGTAAACAGCACTTTAATTACAAGTTCCTCCTAATGTTATAGAAACAACCTGAAATATATGCGGTTGTATTTCTTTTATTTCTACAAAATAGCAACACACCAGCAAGAGTTCTTGCATTTGGACTCATTAGAACACAACACTGTAGCCAGAATTGCCTGAATTGTCACACTAAACTTCTTACACTAGTGGCAGCAAAGATAGTTTGGGAGAAAATACTTACCATCACCTTGCATAGGGTAGATATGGCTATGCTGTCCTCATTTCTAAACTAGTTTCCTTGCCTTTACCTTCGCATTTTAAATTTATTACCTCAGATAAACCTAAGTATACCAGGCCATTTACAAAGTTATGATAACAAAGTGTGAATAATAAAAATACAAGTAGCTAATAATCTAATATTTTACTGTTTTATTTACTACTTCCTTGAAATCCACTTATTGTTCACAATACATATTATTTGTCAATAGAGATTTGCGTAGTTTAGAAATAAAGTAGGTTAAGTAACTTAAACTTGTATTGAAAATCATGCGTTATGTCAGTGGTAAACTTTTGATACTTACATAGAAACAGACAACGTTTAGGTAGCAAATTTTATTTTTAAACACTATTATTGTCTACATGCTTTATGATTAAATTATCTGTGAAGTTAAGTTTAATTTAGTCAGTGTTGCTAATTTGCGTTTATGTGTGGTAATATTCCAGTTGACTTATCTTACAGAGAAGGAACTGCAGCAGATGCTCTTGACAAGCGATATAGCCGTGGCAACTATGTTCACTACTAAACTAGATTGACATGTCCTTGTCTTTGTTATTGCTTCGGGTTTAATTCACTAGTGTGTAATTATGGATATGTTAACGTTGTTGAGATATGGCGCAACGTTTTTCTGATTTTGATATTGAGATATTAGTCAATAATTCTTTCAAAGTAAAAAATGCGTAGTTTCTTTGGAATCTACTGCCTAAAAGTAGTGCTTTGCAAGCGATACTGAATAAGCGGATGCTTTATTCCAATGCAACCGCTTTTTTATCAGGATGCAGTTATTTCTATCGAGTTATGTGGTCGTGTAGGTAATCCATCTCTGCAGAACGACCATAGTACGTCAACCATTTATGAACAATAGTACTCTCCCAAATTTGCGCACAATCCTTATCACTGAGCAAGTGAATTCAAACAACTTAATGGTCAATGAAAAAATCTAAAGACAAGCAAAGTGCCGCAAACAAGAGATATGCTGGCAGGATCAGTGCAAATATTCGCCAATATATTTATTTTATATGAGTGTAGTAGTTGAAATCTACGAGGACGGGTCAATATGTCCGTCACTTTTTGAATAAAACACAGAGTTTTGGATAAAGTATCATTTTATTTGTCAGCATAATCTCTTTTAGGATGTATACAAAATGTATACATTTTGTCCAGCGTTTCTCCATTTTTTTTATCCCTTCCAAAATAGAAGATTTGTCGAGGTCATCAAAACAGGTATTGGTTTGCGAGATAATTTTATTGTTGGAGTCAAACTCCTTTCCGCCGAGCCATTTCTCCAAGTATGGAAACAAGAAATAGTCACTCGAGACTAAATCTGGAGAATACGGTGGATGAGGGACCAACTCGTAGCGCAATTCATTGATTTTTGCCATGGAAACTGCACATGTGTGGACTCTTGCGTTGTCCTGGTGAAGAAGAACTTTTTTGTCGAGCAAATGTGGTAGTTTTTTTCAAATTCTCATTAAATCTTCAACCGAATAAGTTTGCATAATATTCGCCATTAATTGTTTTACCCTTTTGAAGGTAGCCAATGTGCATTATACCGCGCGCATCCCAGGAAACGGTCTCCATGAAAGAAACCCACTGTTTTGACTGCGGTTTTGTCTTTGATGTGTTGAGTTGGATCCACGTTTTGTCCACGGTTATGAAATGACGCAAAAACTTGTCCATATTGTGGTTCTCCTCAAATCACGTGGTGGTTTGCTATCAATGGCTGTCTAACACAAACTAAATGACACAGCTTGTTCAAACTTTAACAGCAGTCAATTGACAGATGTCTGTTGAAACGAGCAGTGTTACCCTTTCAGTTAAGAGGAAGGACATTCAAAAAGTCACGGACATATTTACTCCCCTCATAGTACAACATTGAGATAAATCGGATCAGTTCATCAATCTTGAAAATATTTTCAAAAAACACGTGGCTACCAAATATCTTATGTCTAAAGTTTGTTCATTTTAATTATGTTGGGTAATCTAACGAAATACCGAAGTTCATCTGAAGATTTGGGAAAACGTATCACTTCTATCTTCAATCGAATACGATTATGTTTGGTAGGTGATGGTAGTCGGTATTAACTAATTCAGACAATCCATCTTCCTCAGAATAGCGACAAGTTTTAGTATTTTTTAATGAGTGGATATAAAATGCTTTTTATTAGTTTAATTAAATTTACTGACAATTAGTGTAATTTAAAAAGCAACCTTGTAATGCCATAACAGTAATAAAATGTCGGTTTTCCTATATTTCTGTTGCCTTCTCGTCGTGGAAACTAACTAGTATAGAGGTCAAACTTCCTACAAACCTTATTCATTATTTATTCGTAGAAATCACATGTCAAAATTGCTTCCGCATTTTATACTGTTCAGTGGAAAGTAAGTTAAATTAGTGGAAATTAATGCTCATAATCTTGTCACATATCGTCGTATTGTCCTCAAAGAAGGAAGGTGAGATTACTTCTCCTTCCAAACTTAATGATTTGATCATGATACTCTCAAAGAATATGTTACGAACTTAGCAAGTGTTTAATGTTAATAATGATCTTAACAATGACCTCTAGCGTTATAATAATAATAATAATAATAATAATGATAATAATTCATGCCTTGGCATCCCCCAACAGCTTGCGCCAATTACAGGGGGCATCGGCTGGTCATGAGTTATTATTACGCCTGCGGCTGTAGACCGACTTAAGATGATATCTTTCCGCATTTGCCGTGGAATTTGGAAGAAAACCAAACTCAGAAAGAAATCTACATCCAGCTAAATATCTGTTATAAGCAAACTAATAAAGCATATGATTTAATTTATTAAAAAATAGAGAGGGGGTACTACAACTGACTAGCCAACTTTGTAGTGTGCTTCAACATCCAGACATATCCTATCAGTTACCTTTTGCAGTAATTCTCTAGTGCAGTACTCTTAAATATTATAACTTTTGCCTAATTACGACGATACAAAATTCATATTATTCTGAACAACCGTTAATTACTTACGAAATATAGTTAGTTTACCGTTTGATCACAACCGCATGTTTAATTGGGGACAGCTACCAGAAATTCCACCGGGAGATTAATTAGGACTCCGGTATTTCGTAACCGAAACTCGCATGTATCAGGGAAATGAAACGGTGTTAAATTATCGGCCATGGTGATTTACCGGAATCGATTACCGTAACTTCGTGAATTCCAGACGTCCGTGTCCTCTATTCAGGTATCCGAGCTATATAAACTGAAACCACTATCAAGAGAGACACCCGTTAAAAATCGACGGTTATTCGGGAACGCTCACACTCAACCATATCCGATAACGGAGTTAAACCGATCGGAATGCAAATAGCAAGTAATTACTTGAATTTGGCTAATGGAAGTCTCGAAAGCCGCTTAAAATGCTTCTGAACTTAGGTGTACATAAAAAAGTAATAAAATGTTTTGCACTGACGTGTATGTCCCATATAATTTTGTCGGTTTTATAGTTTAATTTGAAATTGGTTTAGCCGGTCCAAAATAAACATTGCAAACGAGGAAGATTATTGCATTCGAGTGTATCTGGTGGGTATCTTTTGCCAACCAGTATTATTTCTCAAATTATTATATTGCCAGTATATCCTGAACATGAAATTAAAAGCCACTGGTTTAGAAATTGGCGATTTTCATACGAAGACAAACCACTCAATAACTGCTTCTCCACAAACTGTTTTTTCCCATATGGAGAGTTTAATTCACTAGCTGTCAATCTATGTGTGGGTGTATTCAAACTAGATGAAGTAATAGGTTTACTCTCATACTATTTTATGAGAGTACTACTCTAAATTCTGGAGTATTAGATTTGGGATAGAGCTGAGAAAATTAACTGCAAATTTCTTAAAGTAATTGCCAAACCAAACCATTGCTGGAGCTAGAGTCTAGAGCTCAGGCTGTCTATTGGTGCTTATAGAGCAAGCAACTCCAGATTGGCCATATTTTATGTGCAAAGAAAACCAATCCCAGGTATCTCCTAACTTAGCAAGCAACTGCCCAATAAATTATGGAAAAATTTAAATTTTCTGTCAGCATTATGGCAGAAACTTTTGAAGTAACATTGACACCGTTTTCTTACACGCTTTAGGAGATTATATTCCGTCTTTCCATTCTTGCAATTTTTCCATTCTCTCCGTTAAAAAACTTTGGCCCATTTAAATTTCATGAAGATGCAAGTGTTAATGATTATTCTTCACGCATATTCAATTTATTTCTGTAGTTTTCTTTTATTATTTCAACTAACTGCTTTTATATACCTATGTATAGAGAGCATATCCTAGCACTTTTTAAAATACGATCATATTTTCTAGCATACTATTTCAAGAACTGCCTTTATTGAAGAAGAAAAGCTCTTTGGCCAAACTGCTCCATCATGAAGTTATCAAGTTGTAAGAAAAAAAGAAACAACATTTAGGGATTGCCAAATGTTGTGGCATACGGTATTGTTGTCTAGTACTATTTCCACGACATGCTTCTATCGGAGATGTAGCTAAACTAACACTAAATGGCCAATCTTTGAATATACGAGGCCTGATAATTAAGTAACGAGACTAGGCCTCTAAAAGTATTTAATGACAAAGTTTAACAATGAATCATTAATGCTCTTCACAGTAGTCTCCCATCCCCGAGCCACGCACCGCTCTATTCGAGATTTCTATTACGCGAAGCAGTGCTGAAGGTCATCTTCATACAGGCTGTTGAGTAACAGTGACACTTTTTCTTGACCTCATCAACAGACTCGTGATAGGTTGTTTTCAGCTGAGTTTAGATTATAGTGATTATATACATAAATGTCGCCTAGAGCCAAATCTGGTGTATAGGGCGGATGTTCCTTTAGGATGATTGAGTGTTTGACCAAAAACTATAAGTATAAGAGAATTTTGAGCTGGGGAGGATCCATGCCTTTCTATTCCATAAACCAGTCCTTTTTTCGAATCCTTTTACGGAGAGTTTTCAAAACTTCTAAGCAATAATCTTGGTTAATAATTTGGCCTCTGGAAGCCAATTAATGTAAATAACTAATAACGAGTATCAAACAAAACAAGCAACATTGGTTTAAATTTCGATTTGCTCTTCCGTGCATTTTTCGCTCCCGGTGAATTAGAAGACATAGTTTCGGAATCATATGGAAAAATCGATGTCTCGTCACATGTTACTTCTCTTTCCAAAAAGGTCGGGTCAGTTTCGATAGTTTTCAGAACGCCAGTGTTGAACGTTTGTGTATTTGGCCTGGAGAAAGCAGTCACACAAACCTTTTCCATTATGCAAAATCTGTCTGACCACTTCCTTATTTATTTATTTATTTATTTATTGTACATAGCAGACAATCCAAATCCAAATAGTACATAACAGTTACTTAAAAGATACACACATATCTAACCTAAACTATGCAATGCCATAGGTACAACATGTAAATAATCAAAATTATTAAATAATAGTGGTTTTTACAAAACTAAATAAACTAATCCAAACAAATTCTGATTATACCTACCCAAGTGTGATCGCGGAAGGCCATCCCATGATATACAAAGTATGTATGAATCATACCGAGTTAAAAGTTAGATTCCAAATGAACGTCGTAAAGGAGCTATAAGGAATGTGATACAGATCAATATCAGTCAAGGTATTCAATTCGACAAATAAACTGTCCAATGGATTATGCTTACCATATTCAGTTCGATGGAAAGAGACATAGAACGTTTCTGATGATCGGAAATGAAAAGATAGTACCCGAAGACGTACAGACTACCAGCTGTGGACAGTGCAAACGACTGTGAAGAATCTGGTATCCAAATTTAAGAATGGAGAGTCTACGACGATTTTCTATGGAGTCCATGTTAAATATTTTGGGCCTTTCGCTATAGCTAAGGACGTTTTTATTAATATGTAATTTAAATAATAGAAAATTAACGAATTTTCTTTGTACACGCTCAAGTCTATTAATGTGAACGCTGTAGTAAGGCGACCAAATCACAGCAATACTCCAGCACAGGTCTCACCATAGAGTTAAACAAACTAATAATGACAAACACGTTGTTAAAATTAGAGCAGATACGGTTACTAAAGCCGCATAGATTCATTGAACGGGACACGATCGAGTTAGTGTGAGAATGAAATGTGAAGCGGCTGTCAAAAATAACTCCCAAATCCTTGACTTCGGTCACTCCACATAAGGGATTACCTTCTAACATGTAATTGAATACCAATGGGGAAGAACTCTTAGAGAAAAAGATAGCTTGACATTTGGATATATTTAACGAAAGATAGTTATTAGAGCACCACTCAACAAGCCCATCCATGTTGTAAGCAGTAGCATTCCGTTATAGAAGAAACAGCTGCAAATAATTTCAAATCGTCCGCATATGCCAAAAAATGAACATCAGAAAAGGAATAGTACAGGTCGCTAATGAAAAGTGGGAAAATAATAAGCGCCATGCGGCTTCACTGAGGAACTCCTGATGTTACACGCATCGGTCGGGACTGCGCAAACGACAACTTCACTATTTGGATTCTATCTTTCAGGTATGATGTTATCCAACACAGCAATGTACCCCCTATCCCATACAGAGATAATGTATGGATTAGTAATGAATGATCAACTTGATCAAAAGCCTTTTGAAAGTCCACACATACTGCATCCACCTGCTGCCCGGACTCTAACACGCTGCCGATGAAAATTGAAGTAGATTTGTTTGGGTACTGCGTCCAGAGAAGAATCCGTGCTGATTAACATTAATTACATTACGGTAAGTATTAAAGATTGCTGCGGATACTATAGGTTCAAACACCTTAGATATACAGGGCAGTAAAGATATTGCGCGATAATTTTCAACGGAAAACTTGTCACCTACATATATATTGGAAAAACGTGGGCTAATTTCCAATGATTCGCAAATTAACCCAAATCCAGAGAGTATTGAAATAACACACACAAAGGATATGCTAGCGTAGGACTACGCATTTAAAAAAAAATACATTTTTCTCGGATCGTCCGCAACATCTTCCAGATGATCTGGTAGGAATTTGGAGTAGAGGTTGATCAACGAAACGGTGTTAGCAATACTTATTATACTGTTTGATAAATTATCATTTGCTTATTAGCTTCATCTTTATCTGTGGCTGAGACGTGTAGTTTTCTTTAAAATCAATATTATCACATGCAACCACGTACTACTTATACCTAATTAAATGAAAATGTCTGTGGTAGGTACTTGTTTTCTCTCCAATTAGATTTTTTGTAATACCTCATCAATGGGAAGTAGCATTAATGCCCATATAAGTCGATTATTAATTTCAACAGATACAAACGAAGCATAAATGAATAGATGTATCCAAGTAGTATATACTGCGTCCGATTACGATTCAAGCATCTGTCAAACCATTAACGAAAATAGCAACCACGGCGATTCACTTTGATTAATTGGCTGTCGCTACTGTGGTTACAAAAGAGAAAAAAATGCAGAGATCACTAGGAAAACCAAATAAGAATAAAACTTCTAGCAATTCTTCACGTCTTTAAGTAGGACAATGCGTGGTTCTCGTCTAGTGTTGTATACTAGGAACAGTTTTACGACATTGAGGCTTCGGTTTAATTGACACTTTCCATTTACATGTCTACGATGATGGCTTGAAATTACGGTAATTTAGATCCTATTTGCAGAGGGAAACTGTAGAAATTTCTATGTAAAACTTCTGCGAAAGCCTTTACGGCGTTATGTAGTTGTTGAGTTTTATGCGAATAAGGAGCCTATTCGAAGATTGTATAGTGCTCTTACTATAAATCATCATTAATTAATGTCTTGATTTCTATCGGTGTTTATGACTATGATCGCTGAAACAGAATTAAGGCGGTGATATGAAAATTTGTAGAAGTTCGGAAGTTGTTGGGGACTGGAATTAAACTGTAGAATGTATTGAAGTTTCTCCTATATTAAACGCTGTAATATACTAATATTATTATTTGCTAGGTAGTTTAATTAACAGCTTTTAATTAAGTTTGATACGAGAACTGGTAAAGGGTCTTTCACACCTAACTTTACCTGTTATTAATATGTATATGTGTAATAAACTGAAAATTATTGGATGCGTCATTCCTTCTACAAGAGATGCTACGATTATGTTAAATTGTTTTCTGTCAAGCGCATTGTTTCAACTTAGAAAAAGATTGAATGCGGTACACATTCTTAGTTAGTACACACATTAATATTTCACCCCTCTGCTTGTTTTCCCTTCTAAGCGCGAGCCTAGTACAGCACTTATGCAGATACCTTAAGTAGCCGCTTAGAGAAAATCTAACGAAAATAAAATATGGAGACACTATACTGACGAAAAAATCACTAGTATTAGCATATTACTAGAAATCTTCAATTAGAAAGGATGATTATTCAATTCTTTACTATTCTATAGTACATTGACTGGTGGTTGTTTTTATCCTTTCTCCCGACATCATTAGTGCGTGTTCGATCAACCTTTCATTCGGATTTGTTTATCAATATTTATTGACTTGCTTTAAATGCTGTGCTAAATAAAGTAAAACGTTTCATCGTCAAGAATACTACACCAGACGGATATGGCAAAGTGTAATCGTGCGTGGAGATGATGAAGGATTGCTTGTGGAAGGCGTTGTGGAAAAAATGTATACGCAGTGAGGTACAGACGAGAGAAAGGCCTACTCGAGATTACAAGAGTTGTAATTAAGAAATTTCAACGCATTTTTATCCCGGACATACAACTTTTATGATTGTATAATAGGCATATAGTGGAGCATGCTCATTATAGCTACATAATTTAATTGCCTTAATTACGTCGTAGGTTGAAGATTTTAATTAGTGGTTAGTAATTTGTCACCTAGATAGAATGGTGTATATGATACACAGGTCAAGAGAAAAAATATTTTCTTAGTCTTCTTCACTGAAATAAATTATCAAACAGGTCTAGCATCTTGAACTACTTTATTCATAATAAGTAAACAGCACCTACTAAATAATACAAAACTTGAAAACGTTTCATACAAAATGCGTGGAAAATATTGAAAAAGGCATTCGGTACAGTTGAAAACACCTAACGTTACGTACTTAAAGGTGACTGTATTCAGGAAGAATGGAAATAGTTGAATGCGCTAAGAATTGATTTAATGCCATCTAGCCTTTAACAGCCATTTATCTTAGCGCATTTCCAGACTTTTTGCATCCAAAGTATGCTGCACTTTAATGGAAAGTACAATTTCTGTTCTCTAATTTGCAAGATAAATGGTTGGTAATTACGTTGACGCTAATGGATATTTTATCATTACTTTTCAAATGGAATCGTAGTTTCTCAAGTTTAATATGAAAGTTTTCCCTAAATCTGATGGATCTTAAAAGAACTCAAGTTATAATTTGTGTAATCTCTTATACATATAGAGGTTTGTATATGTATAAAATATAGTAATTATCTACTAGAAATATTTACCAGATCCTTATATGCAATTTAACAAATTATTGAATTATTTCATTTCAAGGCCTCACGAGATTTTGTGCTGCATGCACATTGTTGTCAGACCTTATTACATCAAAATTACTGTTCACTTAGTGCAATTACTTAACGGTCTAGCGCTCATTATAATGACATCAATAGACATTATATGCACGCTTTTATAGGCAGTATTATGTAACTTAATTTCATTAAAGATATTTTTCCGCTTAACGTGCAATTTACTCGTGATTAATATACTAATGGGAGTTTGTTTAAATATAGTATGGCTCTCAATAGAAAATCCTGTTTTAACTTTAAAAGGAATATGCTGATTTCGTACTCTGAATATTTAGACGGATACATATAATTACGAAAATAACTTTCAGTTTAGATAATGGGTGTAACCGTTTAGCTGCACAACCTTCCACGAATATATTGCGTCATATTTCCTCTGGTTTGTGCTCGATTTTGCTACCGTTGACCAAGTTATAAACCTTATGCGAAGAACACCGGAAATTTGGATTTGGCAAATCTAAAAGGCTGCATTGAAAACCACATAGATATTAAAATGATATTGAAATTTAGAAATTTGTATTTTGGTTGAAGATTATACCAAGCAGTATTGCTTTTACATTCATGCTTTTCAAAATATTATGAGTTTACTCCAAATTAAACTAACTAATTAAATACTCGTTCATTAATAGTTATTAAACTTTCCGCAGTAATTGTGTCATTATCTAGTTAGAAGAAATCAAACTCTGAAGAACAAATTAATCATAATCTACAGTAATCTAATTAATTAGTTTACTACATAGAAGGGTTGATATAATATCCACCTTAAGATTATACATATTACCTCAATGCGGGTCTTCAAAGACTAGTACTGGTATATAAAGATACTATTCGTATAATCTTTATAATATTATATCAACCGTTATATGCTTACAGTCCCTCACGAAAGTTTACATACACCAGTTTAAAAATCAAGTAGACCATTAGAAAAAAAAATCAGGTAACATATATGGACAAATCTAACAGAATTGTTATAATACAAAACTAATAATATCTAGTTTTTAATCAAACACTTCATCCATAAATAAGTAAAAATAGTTAACTGATGCATCTAAGAAATCTCAGAAAAGTCTACATACACTAAGTAAATACACAGCTAATAGCAATGAATTAGTAGTTTGTAACCATTACCTCTAATTACAGCATTTAGCCCATGCTGCTTTTAATAACTAAACTAATTTTTCTGTATTTAGGTTATGATCCTTTTTCTTACGCGCCGTTTCAATTCTTTCCATAAATGTTTAATGGGGTACTGAGGAAGCTGTTTTGGGACATTATATAGTAACCATTCTTTTGCCAGGAAAGATGTACATACGTTTAAGATCCTGGCCTTGTTGGAATATCTAACCCACGCCAAGCCGCAGTTTGTTGGCACTTTGAAATCAAATTTGCCGGCTGTGTAGCGCAGTGCCTAGAGCGCTCGCTTCACAGTCTGGTGGTACCGGGTTCGGATACGGTGCGTTCTTTCTGAATTTGGTTTTCTGTAGTTTCCCAAATTCCACGGCAAATGCGGAAAAATAACATCGTAAGTCGGTCTACAGTCGCAGGCATAATAATAACTCATGGCCAGCCGATGCCCCCTGTAATTGGCGCAAGCTGTTGGGGAATGCTAAGGCATGAATTATTACTATTATTATTATTCAAATATGTATTTATATCTGTCCATAATCCCACTAATAAATTCAATATTTCCTATGCCAGCTGTCGACATACAACCCCAAAGTATAACCAACTGCTCGTCATAGTAGAGTAACTGTAGGTTGCACATTGTCTTTTTTAAACGCAATATTAGGTTGCCGCCATAGAGTAATTGAATTAAATTGGTAAATAGCATCTTATCCCAGAAACATGGTTCGTCCTTTTCATATTTTTGACCAAATTTCAAGAACTCTACGAGCACATCCCGTGTGCACAGCCTTTCCCAATTCTAATTCCATACAGTGCACTATTATTGTACCGGTATTATTATAATTTCGTAACATTGTTTGAACAGATGATCGAGGCCTAGCAACAATTTTTGAAATTTTTGTTAATGATTTACCTTAATTTTTTAATTTAACGATTAATTCTTTGATACTAGTCGAAATTTCTCTTCTTCGCACCATCTTAATAGTTAGCAGAGCTTGAATCGACTACAAATGCTTTATAAATCCTGTTTCTTTTGTGAGATTTTGTAGGCATATATTTTAAAGATATTTTTTCATGGACAAACTAGTTGCTTGATATCACCTAACTTTACATATTTGTATGTAGACTTTGGTGACTAACTGTAAATCGTCTTGAAATATGTATATATGTGTAATTTATACGCAGCAATTTTAAGCTCCCACTGTCCCATTCAATGTTTGCCCAATTTTTCTATTTTTCTAAAAATACAGGCTGTTCTAAGTTATGTATATGTACACTATTGGAAACATTGCTATTATTCTAGTTACAAAGTGGTTTAGATTGGATTATTGCAACGATTTTGTCACAATGCTAGGGGTGAAAACAAACACAAGAGTGTAGTTAACGGCATCTTCCGACACTTAGGCATTGAATTCTGCAAAATCCTTGTTGTTAACGGAAAGATTAGAGGTGATCATGGTCGTCAAAGATTATCTACATGTATGTATATACATATGTGTTTGTGTGTGTCTGCGATGACGCAAGCGATAATTGGCGGGAAAATTTGTAATACTTATAATAGCGATATATTTGAACGTGGTAAATTTTAGTGGCGCAAAAATATGAAAAAGTTGGTGGTAAATTTGAATTGATATTGACTTGTATGACGTAGACTGGTGTTGTGTAGAGGTTAATTGTATAGATAAGAAATGAAGAGATAGGTATAGAGACGTCACGTGCGTTTGTAAATAAGAAAAGGTTCTGCATGTGCAAGGCTTGAACCAGGTGTTCTGTAGTTGTACAGCATGTCCTGGGCGTAAATCGTAACCTGCAACCTTGTCGTATAGTTTATACAGTTCAAATGATCACTGAAAGTGTCTTTTGTAAGTGATATATTTCATTACTGTCCAACTGGGCACTTAATCCTCAAGAAATAATCAAGTTAAGGAAGTTATTACAATATTTTATTTAACAAATCAAGCAACTTAGCTTTTACACATGTTTTATTATTACTAATAATAAGTTTTCTGTGATTGTGAAAGTTGTTCAGCATTGTTTATTGTCATTTCAAGTATAAAGATCGTGTCTACTTATTTAGAAAAACGTGATATATTAAAAGCGCGCATAATACATGTACATACATTCTACATATGTAGAAACATAGAAAGCGAGTTTATAGATATTATTACGAGAAAGAAGGGATTCTGAACGTAACACTCCGTATGGTACTCACATGTTGTTGATAATTTATAGAAAATTTAGAATAAACAAAGGAGAAGGGAAAGAAAACAAAAGAAATAAATTTCTATCCACAAATTTTAAAAACAACATTTCTTTTAAATGTCAACCAGTGCAGAGCGCACAGCCTGGTCCACGGAAATTTCTCGATAGTTTACGTAGAAATCATTGACTATGTTCCAGCAGTTGAACTCGGCGGACTCTATTATAATAGCCACATAGAATTCCTAGTAACTGAAGAAATTTTTGATGCGGTGAAAGGTTGAAGTCTACAATTTTGTTCTTGTACGGCTGCTACACCTTTTTCATAGATACTGGTATACAGCTTTGAGGCCCCCAAAAGCAGGGAATGCCAGAGCAGAGACTTTAATTATTGTATAAGTCAAAACCAATAATAACAGCTTTTCAAATTTCAGCTTTCATTGAGCTTAGGATGCAGAACCTGGGGATTACATATAACGGCCGAGTTTTTTTATATTTTCTTGAATAGTTCCTATTTCTTTGTGTTTCCATTTATTTGCAACTTCTAAACTTAACTTGCTGGAAATATTCAGAAGTTCAGAAGAAGAACTAATACTTTTTATTACTAGAAAAAATTGTATTGCAAATATATTTAATCTAAACAAAGTATAGAGGCCAAAATGGGTAGCTGGTTATTTTTGTCGACATGCAGAACAAACAAATACAACAGCATTCATTTCGATAAATTTAAAGTAAATAGATTGCTTTTATTTTTATAAAATCAATTCTGCAAACAGAGTATTGGCAAAATAGCATCCAAGTTTTTATATTGACGACCTTATCATCAATTTTTCAAAAAAAAGATTGTTTATAAAAAAACTCAATTTGTGCTTTGCATTCTTAAAAAATATACTACCAACTACTCTTATAAATAGCTTACTTTACTTAAAAGTATACCATACATTCATATATTCTTTTTTAGTTCTTTTACTGCTGGATTTTCATTTTGTGAGGAACGCAAGCATACATGTTACTCACGAAAATAATCAGTGCGAACAAAAGTAAAAAGCGTTCCGCATATAGAAAAGAACCTTTCTTCTCTAACTATACGCCTTGTCCCAAATTAAGCGACGTAAAAATCTAGCCCAAGAAAAAGCGAACAATAATTATCTTGGTTAGAGAGGAGCTCGCACTCGCTTTTTGTGCGCTAGCGAATTTAATTTGCAAAGGGATCTCCTTAAACATGAAAGCAACACTGTCAGCGAAATGTGTGAGAATTCTTGAAACATAAAGGCCTCTCTCTAATTTTAAACTTTAAAAGTTTCTTTGGGTTATATGTAGACTTCGCGTCGTCGTCCGGGGTATAGCGTGTAATATGCGGAAGGGAAGCTTTTGTAGTTTATTTCTTCTGAAGCTAAATTGCAGGGTGCTAAGAATGAGGTCGAGAATGGCAAGAACAGAACAACTATGATCTCGTTTAGGAATTTCGGTAAAGTGTCCAATTACGATTGTCTTTGACAGATATTGTTTTTGCTTTGTTTCTCCAATTTATACTTTGGAAAGTGATAGGGGGTAAGGAAATATAAGAGTTGACAATACCGTTTTGTTAAAGTAATTGCAGCGCAGTTTTGTAATGATTTACTTTGGTAATTTAAAGTTTGACAATTCAATTTGGAAATCATTCTGTCGTAGATTTCATAATACTCAATTCAAAGCTTAAGAGCTTCGTTTGTTTGCCATTTTATCTCCTAATATGTATTAACAGGAACCTTGCTTTAGCGATTAGCAATCTGAATATGTTCTAACAGCAGAAACGTTAGTTTGATGATGTGGGAACTGTTTTGTGACACAGTGGCTTCCTAGAATGTGTCCCATTCTTCTTATCGTCTTCATAAACGTAAAATTTTATATATTTATTTTAAAGATCTGTAATTAGTTATTGGTCCCATTTAGGCATATCTTTCAAATCCTTATTACTAAGATCAAAAATGTTTCTAGGATGATTGACTATTCTTGTACAGTAGCAAACATTCGCCGTACTTCTGTATTTTGTTTTGTGCTCACAGTTTTGTTAGAGCGGTTTCCCATTTCGATGGTGTGTGCACAGCTCTCTCTTTTTTTATCAGTAGCGTCTGCAGTTTGGCGTTTCTGTTGTTTTGGTACACTTTCCACTAACGTATTTCCATTTTTGAGACATAAGACTTGTACGCGACTTCCTTACACTTGGAACATTTTTGTGTCAATTTGGTAGCATCCTAAGCAAAACCCCGACACTTTTTCCACTTTCAGATCAATTAAAACACAATTGGACACAAAATCAATTTACAGAATAAACTGAAAAAATATTCGGACATTAAAAGATAAGCGCTAATCCAAGATAGTGCCTAATCCAAATCTCCCAAATAGCTAAATGGGGATATGAGGTTAATAAGACTGCAGATGGTCATGTAAAGAAACGCAGGGAATCTCATTGGTCAAGCTAAATGCCGTGTTAGAGATCATTTTCAGTAATATGAGACTAAAGCCATCTAAAATTTGGACAGTGAGGGCAATGATGAATGCATTACTGCATGTTCTGCCAACCTAGGAAAATCGCAGAACACGTCCGCATCCACGTAGCAATTACTTTTAATTAAAAATTATAAGAATTATATATATGAAGAGTACAGCCGAAAAACGGTCTGTCACTTGAAAAAGTAAAGTGAGTTTGACATGTTTATTTATTGTTTCAAACCTGCTCTTTCCAATAGCGATATTGCGATGTTATGAGAAACTGGTCAAAGTCATGTTAAATCTGGCATAAAAAAATGCTTGGTTTATGATCGAAGATTTCGAGTTAATTAACCAAAAGTCCACTGCAGAAGTTCCGCTCATTGGGTCGTAGTTTTTAAAGCAGCAAGGTGCAAACCCGAGCCATTTGATGTGTATGAATGTACGCGAGAAATGTCTATTCTTGGACGAAGTTTTTGCCACGGTTTTATAGAAAATCATGTCCATTTCCATGGTTTTAAATTTTAAAATTGAAATTATTCAAAAGTATATATGTAAATGTGACGGAGATCATTTTTCCCCTGTACCCTTCATATGTAATACTTAGCAGTGCTTAGAGATATTCAAGGCCTGATCCACCCAATAACCGAATCTAATATCCAATGATTATCTTGCGCATAACTGTTCTTCAAACCAATGTTTTTAATTTATTCTAGATGAAGTTTGCAAATCTTACTAAATTCTATGAAAACGTACAAAAGAACTTCCAACAAATAAATGATTATTATAGGTATTGTAAAAGCAAATTATATGTCGTGTTTCTCACTGTGAAATTTTGGTGTACTTGTTCTAATGATAAAAACATGAAATGGGAAAAAGATTATTTATCTAAAATTTAGAGCGGCTGTTAATCATCGTCCAGTTAACAGTTATGGCGGCTTGAAAAACAATTTCACATATGTTCGAATCATCTTTGTACATACTCCATGTATGTCTATCAATTTATTTTTAAAATGAGGAATTGTCAGCTTTCAAAAGCAAGTACTTACCCATACGTACATAGATCGGCAACACACTAATGTATGTAGTAAGAAGTGTAGGAGGTGCTAGATGAACTAGTTGCATCGGCGATCTACTTATGGAATGAGAAATGTACGCTGAATAACATAAGAAAAAATTTAGAACACGCGCCTTTTCCATACGTGGTCATACAAATCCACCTAACCTTTCTCACGCTATAAATCATTAGAAATGCATTCACATTTATATATCTCGCTGTTTTGAGGAAAAGCAGACTACGTAGTAAAAAAGAAATAATAGTTCTTCCTGTTGTCGAGAAAATAGTGTTGAAAAGGTTGTGGTTTCAATATAACATATGTACATACATACATACGTCAGGGTATTATATACAAATAATCTTCTACGTAAGGAAATTGCACCTATAAAATGTAGAGGTAAAATAAGTAGATCAGAATCTGGTAGACATTAGACTGCAAAAATATGTTACCAATATAGCTAGAACTTTCAGTTCCCACAGCTATGCCTTATATTCCGTATGAATTTTTATTACAGCGAAGTCTATTATCGATTGACTTATGGAATTGCTTTCAGGGGATCGTCATCGCATGCTCGTGAAGTATTTTTAGCACAAAAGAGTTATTCGATGCATTGCGAGTATAAGGTCTCTAGATTCATGTCGCCCATATTTTATCAAGTACCAACTTCTTAATGTCCATGGTGTCTATGTTCTCGAGGCATTACTATATATTTTCAAACACCGCACCGCGACGATTTTATGAAAAAAAGCGATACCCATTCCTACAAAACTAGAAACAGAGACAATTACAGAACTCCATTGAACAAATTGTCCATGACTAAGTCCTCACCATTGTCAGTGGGGTTAAGGCTGTTCAACTTGTAACCGGAGAAATTTAAAACTATAAAATCTGAAAATATTTATAAACGTGAATTTATAAGCGATAAGATTTTTTAAAGCGAAACTGCATTTATAGTCTCGATGAATTTATAGCCGCTCTTCCAAATGTCAAACAATAAGGGGTTACTATTCTTTGTTGTTCGTTTTTGTTTGTTATATATTTACTATCACTTAACTATGTATTATGCACGTATGTATGTTTTATGTTTTATATTTTTACATGTTTTATATTATGACGCAACCTACATATATCGAATGTGATCTAAAGGAAAATAAAGTTTATTATTATTATTATTATTATGTATGATTAATAGAAAAGTGGACAATCGTTTAATAGATGCATGAGTCAAAACTTGACATTTTTGTCTGCCAACTACTGGACAAATGTGTTAGTTAAGCTCCTATAGTGCCTTTGGTAAAATATCGAGACGGAAGTGTATGTAGACATAAGAAGAAGTAATTTGGTAAAAATAATTCGCAAATAGGAGAACAAGAGTATTTGAAGAGAGAGAATGTCCTATAAAACACTTCATTGGTTCCAATAAAATAGCAATCTAAAGTACACAGTGTAAGAACCTTTAGAACGAGAGAAACGCAGCAGACGAAGTTGGGATAATGAGGTACCTCCGTAAACGTCATGATTAAAGAAAGTAAAAGCGTCAGAGTTAGAAAATGTTCAGGGCCCTTGAGTCTGCTTACAAATAGATTACCTACAAATTGACGATAATTGCTTAGAAAAACTGACAAATAATGAGAACAGTATTCCAGTATTATTCCAGATATCTTTTAAATTATTACGATAAGTAAAGTTAGATATGTAGATTCTATGTAATGGTTACAAATAACTTTCTTTTTTATATCTTTCTTGAATGTTGGTAATTAAGACATTAATCGAAAAAATTCATAACTTGTGACAACTAGTGGATACTGTTCAAACTCTGCGATTACCTTTAGTTGTTATTGTTCAGACAAATTGCGTTTATGTGCGTCATTGTTAAAATCCTAATTTATCGAAATTAATAAATAATATACCTGTATTTGTATCAATAATCCTTTATACAATTTCTAAAGAACTGTAGGGATAATGTGTATCTTGCTACCTGCCTAATTGTACCTGCCTGCCTATTCTTTCTATGATCTATAGTTGGTAAATTATTCAGTTGTAGCGTGTTTCTAAATCTATCTACATATTTGTAACTGATGGTATTCCCAAATATATCTATCACTTCATTAGTTATTTCAGTTTTTAGGTAAAATGTAATTAAGGTCGGGAGTTACCAGGTGGTAAGTTGACACTCAGTTCAGTGAGTTCGTTACAAGTGCAAGTGCACAATTAAACACCAGTTTAGCACGAAAGAATTCTGGGAATGAATTATGTAGGTATATCCCAACTTTGCCTCAGAATATTCATTGATTTTGCATAACTAAATTTTGGTTAAGCAGCTTTAATTTAGTTATATGTATGTATGTAGTTAGTGAATAACAAGAAAATGGTGCAAAATAGAATGTTGCTGTGCAAATGTCATGTCGATTTTTTCTTAACTTTCTCTGGTTCACCTTGATTCTGATACAACATTTGAGCTTCTCTGACAGATCAAAGACGTTTAGACATACATATACCTTCTGGACATGTGAAGTTTGCTATTTAAAACCTAATAGACACACAATTAAAATTAATTACAATGACCGAAGTCACGATTCAAGTAAGAGCAAGAAAATAGTTCGACGCACATTTCCATTCACAATAATTCCATTTGTTCGTGTTCACTAGTATTTAAAGATGAAAGAATTCCAATCTCCCGCAGCGAAGTTCGTGTAAAGCGACGAATAATGCTTTTCCAGAGACTTGTTAGCATCTATCGAGAAATGTATTTCATTCGTAAGAATTGCGTCCGATATATGTACGTATAGTTTCGATAAATGCACACATACATACATACGTTATAGTAGACATTGTATAAGTTTGAATTACAAATTCTTTGACTTGTAATAGCGGCTGCGGACAGCTAATAAATTACAAAACAATGGTTACCTGTCAATGATATTGTTATTGCTGGCGTCAGGAATTGGTTCCATTTTATTTTCAAACAAAAAATTTATTGGTGGTTGGTTATGGTCATACTTCTACAATTGTACAATTTAACATACAATTTGATGTGGTGTATCCATCAGGTTTGCCAAAGGTGTTAGCACAAAATATGACATTATTGGATTAGCGATCTATTCATGGAAAAAATCTATTCTTGGAAATAAAACCTAAAGAAAGCATTTACATTTCAGAATAGGCAAAACTGTGTTAGTTTTTCAAAAAAACATATCAGGAATAGGACGGCCATCCTCGCTGATGTAATTTTCAATTCTACTTAGGAAGCTCTGCCATACTCGCTGTAGTATCTCCTCATTGAAGTGCCGCTTTTTGATGAATTGCCTCTTTCAGATCATCCAAATTACGAGGTTTGCGTTGAGAAACTTTCTATTTCAAATATCCTCACAAAAAATCGCATACGTTCATGTAGGGATAGCGAGGAGGCCAGGACACATCTCCACATCTTGAAATCACATAACCCGGACACAATTTTTGCAGAAAGGTCATCGTAATTCTTGCTGTGGGATCAGTAGTTCCGTCTTGCTGGAACGCATATGTCCTGTTGCAAGTTGAGCCTTTGCAGTTATGGGAGGAAAAATGTATGGATCATAGGATCCATACATTGTGGGGTGCATAGGCACGTACTGATTCGCGGTTACTGTCACCGCAACTCCATCCTCTTTAAGAAAGAATGGTCCAATAACTTATTGTCTTGAAACCCCACGCCATACAGGCACACTAGGCGAATGTAGCGGTTTCTCATGGAACTGTGTTAACTTTTTTCCGTCGCAGTATCTGCAATTCCGTTGGTTGATTGTTCGATTTAGGTAAAAATGAGCTTCATCGCTCAGCGTGGAAAAGAACTTGCATTTGAGTAGCAAAATCCAACCTTTTTGGATAATCAGTTTTTTTT
>SMLS01057245.1:0-36141 GCA_004785975.1 Popillia japonica
CCGGTATATTAATACGCTATTATCTAGTAAGAAATCCAGTCACCATTATTATCTAATATCGCCTAGCAACGGCGCGGCATACTAGCAACTAGAGTTTCGGCATATGATGCTGGTAAGGAACGCCATAACTGCCGAATCTCTCGAGATAGCTGGTTTAAAGTCCAGGTACGTTTCCCTCGTAGACTATGCATCATAAACGACCATACATTTTCGATGGGATTTCTACCTGGAGATTGTGCTAGTCATTGCAATCACACGATGCCTTTTTCTTCACGCCAAGTTGTACACCTCCGACTACAATGTTTAGAGTCGTTATCCTCTTGCAGACTCCAATGATTTCCTGGCTTGTTATACAACTTTCCAGCACTTGGTAACAAACATGTTTGGATGACTTTAACCATTCGATCTGCTGTTAGATTCTCTGTAAAGAGGTGTAACACTCCGAAACCCCTTTCACTCAAAAACTCCCAAACATGAATTTTAATAAGGTGTTTAACAATGCGCTGAAGTACGCGCTCCTGGTGGGTAGACGTAAAGATGACGTTACCCCAATCGCAGTTAAGCTTTTCACGTGCCCAATTCATTCGTCGTCCAATATGCTGAAACTCTTGTTGCTAGTATGCAGGGCCGTTGCCAGACCATACTAGATAATAATGGTGACTTTACTAGGTAATAGCGTAGTTGTATATTTGATGTGGACTTTCTAGTTTCAGTCTTCTTTTTATTTTAGTGTTTCACGATTTCGCCGAATCGACCGGCCGTTCTTATGGGACAGAGTGTACAGACCGAGTGGTCTAAAAGTATATCTCAGTATATTTTTCTGTCTAGAAAGATTGAATTGGGGTTGAGATTGGTGAAAGAAAACAATGCAGCATGAGTTACAAAAATATTTTATTTACATAGTGTTACGAACACACGTTTGTATAATATACGAAACTGTTATCATGGTACATGATGATGATAAATGCCAATCTCTACTTAACCACTGTTATATCTTTCGATAATTCAGGGGTTTGGTATGAGCAGTAGCTGAAAACTAATGGGTTCGTGGAAAAGCCTATTTTATGGAGCCACCAATGCCGTCTCGAACAGTAAAAATCATATTTAAAGGTTCTTTTAGTCCGCAGGTTATTTTAAAATATGTAGGGGATTGTATGTCATTATAATCTTACTCGCGACTTTTGGTTAAGAAACAAGCAGTAGTATATTTATTAAATTATTAAATAAATAAACACTTACAATTACTTAAATATACGATATAGTATGCTATGGTTTTGCTTCGCCTACTTTTAACAAACAGTTACAAAGCAAAGATGGAAAGAAACGAAAATTGATAAGTAACAGTATTAATAGCAATAGTGTGGTCATTTTGTGAGTGTTTAGCTAACAGTATTTGAATTTTAAGTTTTTTGTTATTAATACTAACAACTTGTTTAGAAGTTTGTCGCTTTTTCAAAATTCACAACTTCCTGTTAACCCACGATATAGATCTACTGGAATGTTGATTTACTCCATCTAATTATAAATAAATATTTATAATAATCTATATTGTTATCCTGATTCTTGTATTAAACCAATTTCAGTTAAATAAGTATTTATAGTTCATTAAATACAAGCTTTAATTTATATAACTAAAGTTTGAATATAAGAATTAAATAAAAATTTATCATGCAAAATCAGTTTTTGACATGTGGTACAGGAAAGATTTTCTTCAACAGACAACGATAATGTATTTCTATATTTAATTGTTACAATATTTTATATTATATTAAAGAAAATTGTACTTAATCTCTATCTCTAACTAATATTACAGATTGTATATTATGTACCTAATTATTACTTATTACACTAAAATATTTAAAAACTGGCAGATAATCTATAGTTCTCTTCACTCATTACAGTTATTATTCAATTAATAATCACGTGCACATATTTAGTTGTCACTAACTAAATATAACTAATTTACTTTGACATTTACTTCCATTCGTACGCTTTATAGTACACGACAGTAAACGTTAAGTAGCTGATCTAGAAGTGTTTTATGTTAAATGTGAACAGTGCAGTATACACATGCATCCAGGCTTTACTTTAATGTGAGCGGCCGATATATAGCACAAAATTTATAGATTTAGGATAGTGCAAAGTTTTGCACGTGATTAAAATCGTTATTAGTTTTATCGGAAACCATAAAAACAATATAAAACATTTGATATTTACGATCAGTATTAGTAATACTACTAAGTATTACGAACTATATGATTAGTAATGGTTTCGGCTTTTTAGAACCGATTTCGGATGTTTTCGAAGAGATGTTGGTGAATAATCTGGCTCAGGTATATATGGGGTCCTTGGTTGGGGTCGATGATTTTGAGGTGGTTGATTTAGAGGTTGTGGATTTTGAGGTATTTTCAAGTTACTCCGCATGCTTGGTTCAAATGTGCCCGATTGTGGAGGAGTAGCAGTATATCGATGTTGATCAAAAGAATTCTGTCTTTGACCGTTGTCTGGTTCAAACCCTACATTGGTATACGCTCGACCAAATCCTCCTACATTGCCATTACCATTAGCTGCCCATTGAGGTTGCCTATGAAAAATAATTGGTAAGAAAAGTATACTTTGAACATACATAAACTTAATTTTGTTATTTAGCTCATTGTATATAAAATATTTTAAGAAATAAATATATCTCACAAGCGGAACACCATGGTTGTCCGACACGGATTTTGATAAATCTCTATAAACTATGTTAGCTAGTTATCTGAGTACGCAGATACAACGTTTTATTCTAACGCGCCCTAGTTTCTGAGAAAATCAACGTTGTTTAGAGCCTTGAATGAACGTACTAAGTTTATTTCTTTATATCGACAATGTTAGTTTCTCAATATGTAAGCTTTCGTAGCCCAGTGGAAAACATCTACGCTTGTCACGCTGGTGGCTCGCGTTTGGTTCCTTCCAGTATATTTTTTTTTATCTAATTGTGCACGATATTAACAGTTATATTTCATTGCAAATTATTCATAAATGATATATTTTGCCGTAGTAATTTTCTTATTAAATAAATTGGAAACAAATCTGCATTACGACGTGTATTTGGAATTTATTTATTGATTACTTTTATTTATTTGGACTGCAGATAAAAAACAGACAATAGGCAAAAAATGAATTGCAGGTAACAAATGAACCGCAGGACAAGCAAGTGCGCTCGAATATTCGAAATTCAAAATGCACGTCATGGTGCAGATATGCTTCCAATTTATTTAATAATAAAATTACTACTGCAAAAAATTTCGTTTATGAATAAATTGCATGAAATATAACTGTAAATATCGTGTAGAATAAGAGAACAAAAATGTACTGGAAGGAGCCGAACGCGAGCCACTAGCGTGACAGGAGTAGATCTTTTCCATTGGCCTACGAAGGCTTACATATTGAGAAACTAACATTGTCGATATAAAGGAATGAACTTAGCGCGTTCATTCAACGCGCTAAACAACGTTGGTTTTCACAGAAACTAGGGCGGGTTAGAATAAAAGCTCGTACCTGGGTACTCAGGAAAGATTCCTCTATAATATAGTTGAGATTCATTAAAATCCGTGTCGGACAACACTGGTGTTCCCCTTGTGAATTATATTTTTAGAGGATATAACTTTTTAAAATCCTTATGTTACTACCAGAGTTTATTGTGATATGTCATGTAAGACTAATCGACAAACATAGAATCGAAAATGAAAATATTATGGACAAGCTAGGTTTATAAATTAATATTAAAAAAATAATTTATAAACTTTCGCCGACATTGTAATTATCGCTTATAGTACTGCTGCTTATCATTTCAAATTTTCCATTTCTAAACAGACCGTTCGTGTCCATTAAAGAATTTAGACGTACCTACATACATACATATGTATATATAATGTATACTTTAGCATTTTGCTTCGCTAGCATACACATATGTATGTATATTTATCATAACCTCAACATACTATTAAAAAACTGGATCGAAAAAATTACAATCTCAAATATTTTTTACAATACCAAATAGTACGACGAAATATGCATTGTTCCACATTAAGAATGAACTGAATCTGGTTTTGTCAGAGTCCGCTAGTACTAATGACGTCTATATTGGTACAGGATGATTTTTAAAAACAATCTAGCTGAAATAGACCTGTACAAAAACTCAATTAGTTTCATTGTAAAATACTTTGATCTTTACGTTTTGACCTTCACAAACGAAAAATGTTGAACGGAGCGATCTGTATGTGTAGGACACTGGAATATTTAAATTCTATACTTACTGTTGTTCAAAGCCATTTATAAATTCACGCTGAGGCTCCTGTCGTTTCTGCAAAAACAAAAATAATAAAATTTGCTGTATTATTAGGATGTGATATTTCAAAAATATCTATTTTGTCCACCATAGACAGATATTGACGGAAAAGAGGGTTGCTGGTACAACTGGAGGCCCTCAAATATACTTACATATATGAAATTCTAACAGTATTAAAAATAGAACTACCAACGGTAATTTTTTGAACTCATCACAAACTGCCAGATTATGGATAAACAAGCGACATAATTCATGATAAAGCTCTTCACTTGCCAATAATATCGAGTTTAGCAGGTACTGTAATTGTTTATACACACGAGGCGCATCAAAAATTAACAATGAATGTGATCGCCCAATATTCACTGACAAACTAGATCATAAGAAAATGTACAAACTCGACGGGAATATGTCTACATATTTTGGCTCCAGAGGCTGATGTCATCATAAAAGTTGTTGAGTATATTAAATACATACATAGGACGAACATTAGCAAAACCTGCATTAAGTGCTTTAAGGCTATGTTGAACGCTAACCGAAATACTACGCATTCTACTATTCAAAAAATAATAGACTGAACCAAGCAATTAAAACGCACAGACAGAACTATAGAATTTATATGGATCAAAGAATCTCCTACCGATTAGAAAGAAAGAATTTGACATCCAATTGCAAAAACGCTGGAAGCGCAGGAACGATTAAAGATCTATCTACATTATTGATTAATTCATCCTACTATAAGCTGCGGAGCATGATACTCAAACCATTCAGTTTCTTGATGGTTCTATTCAATAATGGTATGTTTACAGTTCGGGCATGGCCAATTTTAGGCACACCTTTATAGGCTACACCTGAAGGAATCACCTGTTTGCAGCTGCGGGAACGTAAAAAGAGATATCAGCCATCTGTTTCTAGGAATATACTAAGGATACTGATGGCAAAAGGGAAATGCTTAAGAGATTTATCTGATATGAATGTTCATTTACCCACGAACATGGTGCAGATTTTGGGACACAATAATATAGATATCTACAGAGTACTGATAAAATACATTAGGGCTACAAAAAATTTAATTTATCTACTGTTTATTTGTTTTCTATGTGGGTATTTCTTTTTTTCCGGCGGCCTACTTCATGTTCGCCTGTTTAAGTAAGCTATTTCGAAGGGCCCAGAAACGCGCAGCAATGTCCATATTTTTACCAGACGTCTAGGGGAAATATTTAAAGGTTTTTGGTAATCAATCAGTAGGTCAATAACCTTATTGTTAAAACACATTACCGATGGCTAATAAGTAGCTAAAACTCTAGTTAATATTTTCTCATTCATAAATTCAAAAATAGTACAAAAAATGCTAACAAAATAGAGAAACGTTATAAAATRTAGAGCTCCTCAAGATCAAAAACTATATAAACTAGCACCCCGAATTATTTAATTAGATTTATTAGTGGAGCTAACAAGTGTTATAATAGTGAGGCATCAACAAAACCGAGAAGCATTACAAGCATACAAGCTCATTCTTCGTTACTGTATACATACATTTAGGCACTCGCATACAATTACACTTATACTCACAAAATATTATACATTTCATCCTACGACTGAATTATTAAATTGATTCTCTTAGCAAAATTGATACATATATGTATATACTATCGCCGCCAAAAGTAGCGAAGCAAACTGCAATAAACGCGTCTATTATAGGCTTTCGGCCCTGAATCGTTTATTCACGTAAAATAACTGGGTAGTTGTACCAAGCCGTATACCTGCAGGCTAAAAGGCAATGAGCATTTAAATGAATTTAAAGGAAGCGAGTTATGAATATATTGGAAATAAATATGATGTACTAAACTAAGGTAGAACGCAGCCAAATTAATTGAAGAAAAAGAAATTTTACAGTCGTCCAGTGCGATCAGTCGGATGTTACGCAGGTATACGAAAGGTCATATCGCTTGAAGTCTGATTCGCTACTTTTGGGGGCGATAGTACATACCTGAATTATTTATTTACAAGTATTATATTACGTACACTGTCTTGGTTGAATTGGATCCCGCAAACTAGGAAATATCCCGCAAACATAATATTTGCTATGAGAAGGGCGAATCCTCGTGCCGCAATAGTCATCACTATACCGGCAGCAGCTACGGCAGTATAAGACTTCGGAAAGACTGCATCCTATATTAAAACGCATAATCTAAATGTAAATGAATAGATACACTCAGCGAAATGTCTAGTTCCACATGAACTATTGAACAGAATATAATGTTTTTCTTAAAATATCCGGCAAACTATCTCTTAAAGGTAAAGCTTCATTGCAAAGAAAGGTTAACACGGCAAAAAAACTACGAAAAAATATATTACAGTTTTTACAGAAAGTATTTATAATAATGATAAGTTCCGACAGCGAAACTTCTATAGGTCCACTTACAGAAAAATAGTTAAACAAAATAAAAACCTTATAATTTTTGATAAAATTAGTAATGAGTGTTGTATCCTTTATTCAAAATAATTTCAAAAATCCGGTTATTCTACTGTCTATTAACTTCGTCAATGTTGAGGCAGGAGTTTCATTCCAACATATCATTATCGCAAATTTCATTTTTAATGATTTCGTATTGGTGATTATTGGCATATACCTCCCTAGCCAATATGCCCCAAAGATTTTTAATTGGATTCAAGTCGGGTGAGCGAGCAGGCCATTCCATTAATTTGATTTATTTTTGGTGAAACCACTCCTTGGATCGTCTGGAAGAATGGATAGCTGCGGTGTCTTGCTGAAATATCCAGTCTTGCAACGGCATTTGTTCACCAAAATCTATTAGAACCGTTTCTAGAAGTTCTATATAAGACTCAGAATTTATTCATGTCGAAATAAAACTTAGGAGTTTTATTGTTATGGGTAAAAGCCGCCCAAAGCATTGCACCGCCGCCACCAAGATTTCTACTCATGGCAACTTCCGTGTTCTTACGCAAATCGTGCCAATAGTGTTTGAAGTCATCAGGTCCGTCCAAATTTCTTTTCGTCGGAAAATATGACGTTCTTCCATTCATTATGCCAGCTAATATGATTTTGTGCAAATGTCAGCCTTGCTTCTTTGTGAGTCTTCTTTAAGGGTGGCTTTGAGACTTTTTTCTGTCATCTAAAGCGTTTACTACCGGATAAAATTTGTTGTACAGGTCTCTTAGTTACTGGCAAATTTAAATCACATTTTATTTGTTGTGCGGTTACATTACCAGAAGAGGCTAACCGAAATATGAGTGCTATCTTCACGTAAGTTTTTGATTAGTTCCTTTCGGACGATATTTACCGTAGGAATTACCTAAACTTATAAAATTATTGATGAGGCAATAGAATCGCCAGAATTTCTTAGCTATTCCTCGATTTGAACACCCTATCTCTTTATAATAATTTATTTTTGTTTTTTCATCTTCGGTTAGCAGTTTACCTCTCGGCATTGTTATTAACTAATATCTGTATTTCAATATTATAATATTTAGTACTGAATAAACTTAAGTGTTCAGGAGCGTTTTTGTACTGGCAGGCAATTCCTTAACTTCATGCAATGTTTGTCTAGCACTGTGGAATTATACAAATTTCGCTCGCATTTATACGTGTATATCACAAGTAATTCCCCTACTTATCTAAGCAGTGTGATATTTACAGAATAATATTTCTGCCCTTTTAGTATCTTCAAAAATAAAATTCTAGGCAATATTTATAAGGGAACTACAAAGTGATGTGGAATTATAGAAATTTCGCTGGGCGTATGTAAGTACATATTTGTTATATTGTATTATTACTATTGCTCCTAAACAGTGTCAACCTTATGATCGCGACTTACCTCATTATATAATGAATACAGTGAACTGAAATCGGCAGCTAGAAGCGATGTCGTAACAATATCAAATATGGAAATAAGGCCAGTGCAAAGAGACCATGATATTAGAGTGGCTTTACCAAATTCCCATTTTTCTCTATATACAACTTTAATACGAGTCAATAAACACATTTGCAAATTATAAATAAAAATACTACTCACCCCACAGCATGCATAAAGATATGATCATCCATATTAGAGAAAGTGCTAGATAGATTGATGTAAAAGCAATCATGGCATGACTTTCCATAATAATAGGGTTTTCGGAAAATTCTAGAAAAATTACAGCGTACAAACTTTACCATTATTACAGTTTTTCTAATTTTAAAATGATCAGAAATTAAAATTATCGTCTGGTGATATTCAGTTCTCACATTATATTAACCACCATATTAAATTATTAATAATAATTGTTATTAAATTCCGAATATTTTATTTTAGTAGACTATTTTTCCTTGACTGTGCGCCCCGCAATCGCAATAGAGACGAAAACCTTCCGTTAAGGCAAAGGTTGTCCGAATATTTTTGCCTCTACAACAGGTAATACGTAGAGTTAGCATTATGTACTTTCTAACACTCTTCAGCTACCAGAGGATGTTCGTCTGTAGAGTGTAATGTAGTTGGCATGCTAAGTTACTGTGACTTTTTATCTCCAAAGTACCTACTTTTTACTTGTCAAGAATAGTCGAGTTCAAATATGTTGTACGTTTACGCATTTATTTTACTTTACTTTTGAATTTAGTTCGACACCGTCGACACTCAGAAGTCCTTACAATAGTTATTGAAGAAAATGGTTGTTTTAATACTGAACAAGGAAAACAAAAACAGGTGTTTCTGTTTCTAGGAATGTCAAGTACGTATGTACTATTATGTTATGGGACGATCATGCTAATTTGGAAGCATTCTAGTATATAGGTCATTTTGATCACTTAATCTTTCATTCCTAATTAATTTTCTTTTGAATACATTTCTAAATCTATTAATTTTGATATTTATATCGTGCATGCACGTTTGAATTTCGAGTGATTTACATTTTCCTACATCCGTTTAGGAACGTGAACTTTAGCTATCCTGACGGGGTTTTAGGTGTTCTGTGATTACCATATGGGATTTGCTCTTTATGTTATCTCCAGTAAAATCAAGTTGTAGTGGAATCGTAAAGTTACTATATACAAACAAACAAATTCTTTCGAAACACAAATAATTGTAAAAAACACACATTATTCACATGTCATGAAATTATACTTTGCTGTCGAGACAACGTAGGATTTGAAGTTTAGTAATCGAAATCAAAATTAAAACACATCTCTATGATGACTTCATTGAAATATGATTGGTTGGCAGTGAAAATTCGAAGTGACCGGGGAGAAGTAAACAAAAACAAACGGGAGAAGATTTTTGAAAATTGAGAAACATGCAGTTAAAGTAAAATATTAGTGACAAATAGTGTTTGACAAAATCAAAGTGACAGAAAAGGATTTAAACCTAAGATAAGAAAGAAAAATTCAAAATTGTTGAGGAAAAATCAAACCAGGTACTGCCGAAGGATCATTACGAAGAGAGAAAGACATACACGCACAAACACACCCACACAAAAGGTAAGGGTGGGATTTTAAATTAAATTAGGTAGATGAGTAAAATTTGTGAGTAAAAAATATAGTGATTTTAGTTGTAAATTGAGATTCGGATTTTATTCAGCAAGTTCAATTATATTATATTAAGGTGAGGAACAGCTCAGTACATACATAGGTATCACCTGTAAGTTAGCGATAAACCAATAATTTCCGTATAAAATACTAAACTTACATGTTGCTCAAATCAAATTTTCACAAGTTTACCCAATGCAAAAAGTTTCGCTTGTGATTCGGTTTCCAAAAAATTGCAAACGAGCTGCAATACATCTTTGAAAGATGAAATAAATGCATTACTCAATTCCAATTGGGTGTGATGTCAAGAATAAATCCAAGAACACTAATTCACTGTCACCCACAGGACACCAAATACTAAACGCCAACATATTTCGACAGCAATGCTGTCATTATCAAGGCGATAATAAAACTAAATAATATTACAAAAAAAACTTAACAAGAAATCTAAAAGTTACAAGTAAAATCAAAGCAAAAACAGCTTGCTGCATTTTCGTTCAGCAATACATTAGATTTCCTATGGAGCGGACGATCGCGGGCAAGAAATTCAAGTCTATCTACCGAGACTACGAGTGACATAGGCCGCGTTCCGAAACGTGCATTCTATGCGCTGCATGCATAGAAGAACAGAGAAAATTATGTGCGTTCCGAGACGTTCAATCTATGCGCTGCGCGCATATAGCCACGCATAGGCCGCATTACCTTTTTTCCTATGCGTTGTATGTCTCCTTCTAGCCTCTGACAGGGTCACAACCTATTTGAAAATGGTTTCGCGGCAAATCTTTCTATGCGCGCATATACGTTAAATCGGAACGATTTTTCGTTGCACCAGTCCCATATAACGCAGTATGCACAATTCGGAACGCGGCCCAGGTTAGGTATCGATCGCTCGCAGGCGTTCACACGGTATATAAAAGGTTAAATACAATAAACTCCGCAAATCTAGGTATGACATTTTATGAGTCAAGTTCCGACTAAAATGATTTGATGCATGCTGTACTTGGAGCTGTATTCAATTTCCTTTCAAAGCCAACTACAATTTCTAGCGATTGTCTATTTTTCTTTTAAATTTTCGGGTATAGGTACCTATATTTTGTCCTTCATTGGATAGACGTTTGTTTTTCTGCATCAATTCATGTAAAATTCATCAATTGTTGCAAATTTAGAACATAATTAAAACACTTTTCGAATATTCTTTTAAAATTGCTTTTGCTATACCTACACATCAGAGTAGGTACAAACATACGCATCGTACATATGCAATTAATTTCAATTAACAAATAAAAACAAAACAGCTAAAAAAAATAAAAACTAAAAAAAATTCAAAACTATAATTTGAATTGAGTACTGTCAATCACATCAAATTGTGATATCTCCTTATAACAACAGCGCTGCATTTAATGTGGAATCATTAGGCATTTCCCGAATAATGAAACATGCTTAGGAAACCCAAGTCAAAGACAAAGTCAATAACTTCTATGATATGAATATTTGAATATTTTTATCTGTTTGAAATTTGGAACTAAAGTGGATGTATGTATGTATTATACACTAATGGATTCAGACAAAAAAAATTGCCAGAATTTGAAGACGGTGTTGGAAAACAGTAATGTAGTTGTAATTGTAAATAACAGGCGTACAAGCTTGGGATGGTTTTCGTATGATACCCCTTGTAATAATAAAAAATTTGTAAAACAATATGTACGCCTGAACACGACAACTTATAGTATGACGCCATTTTTAGACGCAACGAATCAATCAATTAATCAATTATTGAAATATTTTTGACAGTAGAAATAAAGAATATTTTCATTAGGACTATTATACACTCATATGCTTCATTCACGTCAAGAACCTAAATTGAAATTGACTGAAAGTAATTTGAAATTAATTGTGGTGACTAACATCTAAAAACCTTTTTAGTATTTTTATATTTGATAAGAAAAACAGATATATATTTATAATTCTAATAAATACCTTTCGATAACAATATAATTGTATATGCCCTTGCACAGTTGTCATAAAAGGTATTTTTTTACTATAACTATTTTTTTACTACAACTATAACAGACATGGTTTAATTTAAATAGTTATAATTTTCTCTGGGAATGAAAATATTCTTTAATCTCCAAGGAATCTACTTATTTATTTATTAATTAATTTATTTACTGTCCAACAGACTGCTCTATATGAAGGGCTAACGTACAAGAAAAAATTCTGTATCATGCAGATAATTATTTATCAATGAAAGAAGACTGAACTAGAACTAAAATAAATTTGCATTAAAACTAAAACTCAATCCTGATTCAAGATTAATAAATGTAGTATAGTTCGTTATTCAGTCAATAATTCCCTGGAAATTTCGACGACTTCGTGTAAAAGGGTACGATTAATATCGCAGTGCGAGGATATGAGGTTGAAACTGCGAGACATTGCAATGTTTGGAGAATGTAATGACGCATTTAGACGAGCAAATGGAGTATAGAAAGTGACATCCATTCTAGCCGATCGCCGAGAACAAGAAACTGCCGAACTGACGTCCAACTTCCAGTGACTCAATATCGAACTGTCGTAGTAGATGTTAATAGGCGTATCCTCTATGAAAGTAGATGGCTTGCTCTTTAAAATATAAAAATTTCAGAAATTTTGTCTGAACCCTTTCAACACCTAGCTTGTGTAGAGTAAAATGGGTTCCATATTATGGAACCATATTCCAACCTGGGCGTGACAAATGTGAATTAGAGTAACTTACGTGTATCAATTTGCAGAGAAAAAGGGATTTCTAATTAAAAATCCCAACATCCGTATAGCGGACGACGTCGCATGATCACAATGAGTAGTGAAAGGAAATGAACCAAAATAGACACCTAAATCCTTAATCATTGAATGACGGGGCCGCAAAACACCATCAACCGCATAATGGAACAACAAATGATTTACTTTTTTCGTAAAGCTAACGACCTTACATTTGGCATTACTTAGTTGTTCTTGCAGGTATAAACAATCCGTACTGGATGATACTGATGTGAAGACTTTTACATCATCCCCAAAGATGCACCTATGGCTATGTATGTATCTCGTCTCCTAAATCATTAATAAAGAGCAATTGGATCCCTGCGGAACTCCTGAAATAGCATGAAAAGAGTGGAAAGTATACTATTTGCAGACAACATGTTTCATACGGTTGGATAAGTATGGGTGAAAAAAAGAGATTAACGAATCGCTAAAACCGAATGTATGTAGGTTTACCCTGCAGCACAGCAAAGCGTCAATGCTATCAAATGCTTTTGATAAATCCGTATAGATTGCATCTACCTGTCCACCGTCATCAAGAGTGTTGAGCGTGTATTTCGAGAAGTTGAGGAGATTAGAGATGGCAGAGCGTTTTTCCATAAAATCATTGCAATATAACTTTTAACAAGTGGGAATTTAGAACAGAAGAATAGAAGAACAATATAATACTATTATACTTCGTTTTCAGTAAAATTGAATCAGAATAATTATGAGAAAATGTAAGTTTGCATTACACGAACGATACGAATAAAACTAAAATCGAATATTTTATTTTGGCATATAATTTGAATAAAGAATATTTTGTTTACCTGTGTCCAAAAAAAGTGTGTACATCCAAAGGCCAATAGTAATTCCAGTTTCTTCGTCTGGAAGAGGTTCCCATCCACGAGTATATAATATAATACCTAATAATGCTAAAACGCTCCATGCTAGTCCTTGCAACTAAAATATAAATGAAATATTATTAGGTTTTATATCGTAGTTTAGATGATAAAACATGATAAACATAACTGCCCTAAAATTTTTACGAAGATCTTTTGCAAATTTAACTAAATATAAAACCAATATTATATTACAATTCTGTAATATACATACAGGGTGTCCGCGATATACAAAGCATGCAGTTAAGGGAAAATAGCTATAACGATTTAGAAACAAAAACATTTAATACACCATGGGTCTATCTGCAAGCGTAAACGAGAAAAAAATTATTTCTAAAAAACCTTATTTGGTCAAACTGTACAAGAAAACTCATCCATATTGCTTCTTAAATAACCAAAATACCATATCAAAAATTTAGTGTTGAAAATAACTGAAAACAACGACGAAAACCAATTATTTAATACTTTGAAATTGAAGCGTGATGTCACTTCTCTTACACCATACTGTACACGTATAGATAGAATAGAATACGATGCAAGCAAAGCATCACATGTTTATACGACCTTGAACTACATTAGACCATTTTTTGTATCATATCATAAGTCAATGGCCATTAGTAGGAAAGAGGTATCTTTGCGTTTTTTAAAATAATGTTATGACAATAAAATCGATGTTATGTTGTTAGTTATGTTAGTGAAAGTGGCGTGTTTAATAGCAGCTTTCGATCGGTAAATGAAAATTTCAGTTGAGGGAAAGTTGCATTAAATGAAAACAATGTAATTATAGTGCAATTATGTTAGGGCGGTTTAAGCTCTATCGTAAAGGCTACTACAAAATTTTGTTCTATTCTTTTATTTGTGATAAATTGGTGGTCCTAAAAAGGACCTTTTTGAGAGACAGTAGAAAATGTATTACAGGAAAGGCTCGAAGTGTTGCTCATTTGCAGAAACACATGCCTGTAATCGTCGGGTAAATCCTGCACTGATCTCGCCAGCAGATCAGTGCAGGGTTTACCCGACACCCGCTGTACAGTATGCGTCGAAGTTTGTGACAGGAGAAATAATTTTTTTTTCTCGTTTACGCTTACAGATAGACCCATGATGTATTAAATGTTTTTGTTTCTAAATCATCATAGCTATCATACCTTAAATGCATGCTTTGTATATCGCGGACACCCTGTATACTATACATAAACGTACGCAGTAGTTCGCTGTGGTGCCTTTATCAAGTGTGGAAAAAAAATAACTAACGAACATGTAATAAATTGACATTATTTTAAAGCGTCCACTCCGTCAAATTTCAATGCTTTTTAATATCCAAAACAAAATCGGTCGATGGTGGACTTTCCATACTTTAAAAATCACATTTGCCGCTATTTTTTCCATTTTCATCCTTGTTAATGTGCTACAGACTGATTTGTTTGATAATGGTCTATTAGATGTAATATACAAACGAACCGGAATTTTAAACCAAAACTTTGTAGTTGTATGAAGTGGAATGTGAACCATCGCCTGAATATATTTTTTTTTTGATAAATATCACTCACGGTTAACTTAAAGTTGGCATCAATTCCTATATTTTAAATAGCATGCCGCTAATCTAATTCTACTTCAACATATATTGTATGTAAACGTGTTTGATACTTAAACAGCATTTGTTCGGAGTTATTCACAATACAAGAGATACCGATAATTTGATGGTAATATTACATCACATAAGAGACAGGAGCAGAAACGAAATTTTGCATTTATACATAACTGATATTATGTAAGTAGTTACATAGAAAATTACTATCTGTATACAAGGTTATCAGAAAGATATGTTAAGGTATGTTTTAAATTATTGTTTTTCATAAATTAAGTTAATAACAAAAAATAATCGAAATGCAATTGCTTAAGAATGGCATTTTACTGCATTGTTGACACGGGGGGCAAAACAAAATCACTCAATTTGGAATTTTATTTTGATATTAAAACTCCAGTAAACGTAGAGCTCAAACGATTTAAACTGTCATACATGGATTTACAAACAAGAATTGGTTTAATTCAGTGTTGTTATGAATAAGGGAGAAATTACACCACTGGATTACGAAGATTTCGCACAAGAATATGAAAATTTGAAAGAACAGGGTCTGTAACTGACCTACCATGATCAGGAAGAGCAAGAATTAGCGATATCCTAGTTGTAGAGGTTCTTCATGCAAATCTGGACATAGCCAGAGTAAATCCACTAGCAATCAGCAGTGCAAATGCGATCTCTAAGCGATTGCAAGTGCCGTATACCTATCACTGTTTGGAAAATTTTTACGTAACATTCTAAAAATGCATCCATATATAAACTGAATATACTGTTTGAATTAAAGGAGGCAAAGTTGGTTACCAGGTATTTTTCTTTGTCAGTAATATCCCAAGTGGAAATTGAACTCAAATGTATTTTAATGAACAGATGAGGCATATTTTACTCTCAATGTGAAATCAATAGTCAAAATAATGGGAAACAGCTCTTTTTCATATAACTACATTTCAATAATTAAGCTATGATAATAAATATTGTTTTACATTGAAATGCAGCCCAAAATAATGAAAACACTACTGTCGGTATTCACGCTTCATTTTGGTGTATGGCATGCATTCTTATGAATTTTTGAAACAATTACAGTGCTATAGGATCATTTTATTCGATGAAATATATGGGCAGGGGTATATACACGGTTATCACAAAGTTAAGGATATATTTTAAATTATTACAACTCTTTAACAAATTGAGTTAATAACAAAAAATAAACGAAATGTAATTGTAGAATCTGGTCTTCAGAAAATCTACAAGAAATCGTTCAAAAAGCTCTTCATGACAAGAAAGTCAACGTTTGGTGCGGTTTTATAGTTGATTTTGATCATTTGTCTTCAAGGTTCTTCAAGGAAAGAGACAGCATATTTGTAACTGTAAACGGTGAACAATTACAAATATTAAGAGATTATATTATTCCACAGCTGCAAAACGATCACCACGGAATTGAAAACATTATTTTTCTGCAGGATAGAGCATCCCAGAACATTAAGTTTTTCAATATCGTGATGCAATTAGATTTTATTTAGTTTTACTATTAACTTAATTTGTTAAAAAGTTATGATAATTTAAAATACATATATATTCTATATCTTATGATCACGTTGTATATCTAAATTTTGAAATAAATATCCTATGGTTTAAATGAGATTTCAAGAAAATCTAAAAAAAATGAAATCTTTAACAGCTTATCGCATGGTGCTGTATGAATATTATATACTTTCATTATATAGTTCTTGTAAAGTGCTGCACCACCCAAAACATCTTTTATTTTATGGCAAAGATGTTATATAGTAATTTTGCTTTTTTAGAAAACACTAGATGTTAGTATAATGAAACGTCATACCCTGTTAAAAAAAAGATGGCTATATTCATATAATAGTAACTTTCAAATAATTACAGGTTGCATATAAAGTATTGCACCAAATGGTTTCTGTAGAAACGGTTTGATATTTGGAATTGAGATTTGGTAAGATTAAATCATAGATAAATACGCATGTTTTCAGGTGTGTTGCATTTGTTTTAAGAGACTAGTGTTTGTCTGAGACAGCCAACTTGAATTTTTTTTTGGATAGCAACCTATGTATGTGGAATTTAGTGCAGGTAATTTATTTAGAAACACATTACGGCATATTTTAAGCTTATTTGTTCTAAAGTAACAAATAAAATAAAAAATAAAACAATTACAAGTTGTGAAGAAACTGCTGTAAAGCAATGTATGAAATACTTGAACCTCGAGTTACTTAATTGAACAATATTACAACAGGTGCTCAAATTGTTGTCCATCTACTTCTTGACAGTATCTAAGTCTATCAACAAAAGCTCCCAGCGCACTCTGTAGGTATGCTGGAGGAATGTTTGTAGGCTCAATTTTATTGTGATTTTTGGTAGAATTTGGTTTTGTAGTAGTTCTAAGTACCTTGCAGATGTTAACGTACCGCGTATAAAAAATGGTCCAACGACATTTCCGTCCGATATTCTACACTAAACATGACATTTTTCTGAATATTGCGTGTGGGTTTCTAAGTTGACATGCGGATTATTAGAATGCCAGTATCTGCAGTTTTGTCTGTTTACAAAACAATTTAACATAAACGTGAATTCGTCTGAAAAAAACAATGTTTCTCACAAAAATCTTCTAGAAGTTCATGAAGTAGATGTAGTTTGTACGGATGATATTTGGCTTGCTTTAATATTTCCCTAATTGATCCTGCAGACAGATCATGATCTGCTGCAAGTTGCCTGATCGAGGTTTGTGATGTTTCACTAACATCCACCAAAACTTGTAATGAAACACATAATCAGCTGTAGCTATTTTTGGTTTAACAAGAGTAAGACGATTTGTTACAGTTTTTAGTTCATTAAAACGTTGGATTGAACGCGATACTGTAGATCTGTTGACTGGAGCTCTGTTTGGATGGCTCTCGGTAAATACTTGACAAGCTGCTTCAGAAAGGGTCCTTCTACGATCACCGAATCAATGCGTTCAATCTCAGGCAAATTGATTTCTCTTAACACTCTTGACTTATGACAGAAAGTATTACCAACGTATAAATGTTGACAGATTATATAAATACACTTGATTCCATAGAAACCAAGAAGGTAACTTGATTTTTGTAGGACATATGTAGTTGATTTATTTTTTTTGACTTAATTACTTTATATTATATTATACTTTAATTCTTATTTTTAGAATGAATAAGCTTATGATATACGGTATGGTGTTTCTAAATAAATTATCTGTCACATGATACAAAAATCAACATAGATTGTAATTAAAAAAAATCAAGATGGCTGGATCAGACAAACACCAGTCCCCTAAAACAAATGAAACATACGTCAAAACGTAGATATTTATCAATGACTCAATCCCACCAAATCTCAAATCTAAATGTCAAACCGTTTCTATATAACGCAATTTGGTGCAATACTTTGTACCCACACCAAAGTAACTTTTTTGTGTTTTGCCAGAGTTTTTAGGTTTTCCAGGCAGTCCCAAGCTAGCTTTGAGGTAGCTGATAGGCTGCTAGAGTTTTTAGGGCCGCCTGGCTGTCCGATAGGATGTGTATCAGCTGACCCTTTGGTTCTCTATCCAATGCCCTGCCGGCACATATCTCTATTGCTAGTATTTCCGTTTGTTGCACGGTGGTATATTGCCCTAGTATCACGTATTCTTCATGATTTAGGGTTTCCCCATTAATACCTGCCCCAGAACCTGTCGTTCTCTTTGACCCGTCTGCGTACCAGATCTGGGTTCGGATTCCAGGTTTCTGTTTTTCACTCCACTCCTCCCAATCTAGGACAACCTTGAATGGTTTATCAAAGGAGAGTTTGGGAATCATTGCATCACAGCCCATTTCAAAAATAGGGTTTGTTATCTCAGTGGTTATTCTGACATGCCCTGAAGTATTCTGGGTTCTCCAGTTTCCGCCACATTTCAGTCTATGTGCCCCTATTCTTGCCTCCCCCCTTATGTAAATGTCCAAGGGGGGCAGGTTTAGCATGGTCTCCATAGTAGCTGTTGGCGTGCTTTTTGCAGCACTAGTGATACACAGGCACGCTAACCTCTGAACCTTTGCGAGTTTTGTAATCGCTTGCTTCTGTGTAACTTTAGTCCACCAAATAAGGCAACCATAGGTTAGCATGGGTCTTACCACTGCAGTGTACAGCCAGTGCATCATGCGTGGTTTTAATTCCCATGTCTTTCCAATTGTCCTTCTGGTGGTCATTAGTGCTCGTTTGCACTTGTTGCATCTGTTTAAGATGTTGATTCCATGTTAACTTCGAGTCAAGGACCAATCCTAAAAATTTTGTTTCCTGACTGAATTGTACTGGTTCGTTATGAAGTGTCGGTGGTTTTAGGCCATCCAACTTTCTTCTTTTCGTAAAGGGTACCAGTGTTGCTTTCGCAGGGTTAACTCTTAGGTTTTCCTGCCTACACCACCCTTCTGTTCTTTTAAGAGCTCTTTGCATAAGTTCTGAAATTGTACTCGCATTTTTCCCCACTATGAGTATTGCAATATCATCTGCATACCCCTGGGTTGTAAGAATTAGTTAGACATATCTGCTACAACTTTCCTGTCTTCAGGCTTATTCTGTACAATAGATGATTATGATAGGGCCAAAAATGTTTGCTCGCTTGTCTGAACTTGCTCAAGAGCAATTACAGAAACGCCAGAGCTTCATGTGTTTGTACCACTATGAGAAAATAAAATTATTGCCAAGCATTACCATTTTAGTCAAATTGATTTTGACGGTATCAATTAAAAGCAGCAAATTTGAAATCTCTGGATCTCGTTTGATTTTGTAATGTATAAAAACTCTCGGATATATTGTGGGGGAAAAACACGAAATGTATAGAGTAACTTTTACACCGAGAAGGTCCAGGTTCCATATTCGAATTTTTCTAACCTTGGAAATACTTTAATGTGCAAGTATTTTGGGATCTCAAGTTTTACAAAGTTTCTCTAATTGATTTAATTTTTTTGCTGATTATTTCTGTTTTGCGGATATTCAGATACATAAATAATAAATGTTTTTAATATCTTGAGTAGTCTAAGAAAAACTAATGAGTTTTTTTGTCGTTTTTATCTGTCTTGATAACGCTATGTTATGATGAATGTCCATCATTAACACTGTCAATTAATTGTTTAGGATTTATCAATAGAATGCCAGTAAATACTACGTGTTCAATGTTATTTTTTCGATTACACATGTAAATTTAACTGAATTATTAAGTAATTAGTAGAACAACAACTTGAGATAAGATGGTGTAATATAACTATAGAAAGTACAGATGACAATTCTTTAATGAGGCACCAAATCGGGTCTGATTAGATTGATGACATTGACTTGGTTTATGATATTATAAATCCAGTATGGTTTGCCTCAATATAAATGCCGTAGTACAATATATTTATAATTCTATGACGGACTACTTTCGAGAAAAGCTTTGCATTTAATGGTACTAATAAATTAGAATTTTCCTTATAATCGCGATTAATTAATCAGTGGCCATCGAGCTGAACAACATGACATAACCCGAAATATCATTAAGCTCTTGTGAATTCGAAGTCAATTTTGTTCTGGTGTATATAATATTAGTAGAGCGCATAGAAATTAATTTTGTATTTTAACGTAATATATAATTATTTAAATTATATTTTTTTAGAATTAATTTTTTGCCGTTAATGTAAAATGTGTTGCAGAAATTGTAACAATAATAATAGCAAGATAGAAAATCTGAAGCTTTTGCTTACTTATTAAGAGAGTAGAATTGTAGAACTTTGTAAATCTCTCTGTACTTTCTATTACACGTTACATAAAATCAAGAAAATATACGTACTGAAGCTAATAAAGATGCGGCAATGCCCAATGGACGAAGTAATGAACTCACAGCCATGGTATATTTTTTATTTTCTGTTTGTAATTCACATCAACCACATCACCTTAGAATTGTATCACATTTGATTGTATTTCGCGTAATCGACCAATTGATAACGATTTCAGATAAATAAGAATAAATCTGGTATACCTTTTATCATTGAAAATAGGATTACGAGTAATATTACCAACTGTATTAAATTTCTATAAGATGACACACTGCATTATTAGTAATGGTTTCAGTTATCTCTAACTACACATAGATAGCTTAGATATCAAGTGATATCTAACATACCGCCATTTAGATAACAATAATCACTTGTTCCTCCTACAATAAAATTACTTAAATATAGTTTATTTTTTAGACGAATAAAATAATTATCTATTATGTTACTGGCTTACTAACTATTAGAATTATTATATCGTTAAATATTTTTATAGTAGAATACAATAAATGTTTTCAATAAATCAGCAAAAATTGTACAATTTCAATTTCTTGCATACATTATTATTTGATATTTACAAATAATAATGTATTAGTAGTGTATAAACACTAAGGGCTAGCGAGGTCTATCGTATGATCCTTGTTACATGTGCGGTAGTAAAGGAAACATCTCTTAGTTTAGAACTGTATTTTTACTAAACATTAACACGAACACTTTCACATGACATCTTTCTATATGTTGTTTTTTTACACCCACTCGCCTACTCATATATCATCTCCCCTTTTTAAATAATACATACCAGTAATAGTTATGGCAAAACATAATATTGCAAATATTGTGGTTGCTTGATTATTCTTTTTGGTCTTTCATTCTGCATTGGCGTAGTAATTTTTATTGGTGACGGTTTAATGAATGTGCATGGAGTTTTCAACACTGCGTGGTTGGCGTGTGTCGGTACAGTATCTTCTTTAGATATGGCGGGCTCTGGGGCATTCCCTTTTATTGGTTTTAGATGTATTCTATTCCTTCTGTAGATACATCCTTCATCAGTTTCAACTTTGTAGGATTCCGGTTGATCGTCTTTAGCGAGTATTCTAGCTGGAATCCATTGTCTGGTTTTTTGTTGAACCATTACCTTTTGTCCATCTTCTAAGTTTGACAGTTTTCTTGCACCTTTACTCCAATATTTTTCTTGTTGATTTAGCCTCTGTTGTAGTTTTTCTTTTCCGTCTTTGATTAATTTCGGGTTTAAATTGCTTTTGTTTTCTATTAATAAGGTTCTTAATTTTCTTCCCATAAGTAATTCAGACGGAGACGGCAAGTCTAGTTTCGATGTAGTGTTATAGTCTACAGCTAGGTTTCTATTATCTGCGATGGTTTTATTAACTAAGTTTTTCACTATCTGAATTGCCCGTTCCACCATCCCATTGGATTGGGGATAATTAGGACTTGATGTTGTATGCTTTATGTGCCATTTACAGAGAAACTCCTTGAACTCTGTGGTGTCAAAAGGTGGACCATTGTATGACATCACCTCATCTGGTATTCCGTGGTGACGACAAGTGCGTTTTAGAGCGTTAATACCGCTTCTAGCATCCTTTTTATGCAATGAATGTAAAACAACAAATTTTGAGTAATAGTCCACCATGACTAAATAATCTGTTTTGTTTATATATGCAAAGTCTATGCCTATTTTTTGCCAAGGGAGTTCTGGTATTGGATGCGGTGTAATTGGTTGCTTATTATTAGCTTTCATAAATCTTAAGCATATGTTACAGTTTTCTATTACTTCTTTTATCTGCTTAGTCATACCAGGCCTTAGATACGCTTTTTTAGCTTTATTTATGCCAAAGTTTATACCCTGATGCGAATAATGCATAGCATTGATCATGCATCGTATTTGCTTTTGTGGAACTAACAACCTGGTATCCGCAAACAACAAATCATCTTTAATATATATGTTATGCCTTACCTGCCAGTACGGTCGTACTTCAGTAGGTAGGTCTTTTTTATACTTTAGCCAGCCCTTTAAGGTATATTGTTTAACCTGCTGTAGAATGGGATCTTACATAGTATCTTCTCTAATTTCCTCTTGGTTTTGTTTTGACGCCGTTACTATAGTGCAAATAACACTTGCTTCGCTTTCTAAAAATGGCGTATCACATTGTATTTGTAACGGACTCCTAGATAAAGCATCCGCTACATATACCTAGCTGTTTTCCAGGAACATATTTTAAACTTGGGCGATACTTTAACAATCGCAAAACCGTCCTTTGTATCCTAGGTGTCAACGCACCCATGCTTTTGTTAATTAGTCCGAGTAGAGGCTTATGGTCGGTTTCTACGGTGAAGGTACGGCCATATACTTGATAGTGGAAATGTTTACATGCTAACACTATAGGTAGCAACTGCTTTTCAATCTGGGGTAATCGACGCTGAGTTTCGTTTAAACTAGCTGACGCATATGCTACTGGTTTCCCATCTTGTAGCATCACTGAGCCTACTCCATATTGACTGGCATCTACGGATAAAGTAATCGATTTCTTTGGGTCAAACAATTGCAAAACAGGCGCCTTAACTACAGCTTCCTTTAGTTCGGAAAACGACTTTTCTTCTGTTGGTGTCCACACAAACGCTGTATCATTCTGGACAAGTTTTCTTAGAGCTGCAGTTTTTTCTGACATACACGGTATGTACTTGCCTAAGAAGTTCACCATTCCTAAAACTGTTGGAGCTCGCGTTTATCCTTTGGTGCTTCTAACTTTAGTATACTACTTTTGAATTTTGAATACAACTCCTTCTTCACTTATGATATGTCCCAGGTAGTTTATTTTCTCAACTCCAATCTGCTTTTTGTTCTTGTTTAGTTACAAATTTTCAGCCTTCGCTCGTTTCAGTACTTCTTCTAACCTTTGATGGTGTTCAATTTCTGACCGACTAACCACCAGAATGTCATCCATATAGCAACATACACCCTCCATATTTTCAAAGATTCTGCATATGTCTTTTTGAAAAATTTCCGGACTGCTTGATATTCCATATGGTAACCTGGTGTACCAGAATCGGCCCACTGAAGTAGCAATAGTACACAACTTGGAACTTTCTTCTGTTAATGGAACCTGCAGAAATGCAGTCGAAGCATCTAAAGCAGAAAAGCACTTAGCAGCTAATACTTCACTTAAAATACTCTCTGCTGTCGGTATTTCGTAGTGTTCTCGCATGATGGCTTCGTTAAGAGGTCTTGGATCCATGCAAATCCTTACGGAACCGTTAGGTTTCTTAACAAAACTATAGGGTGGACCCACTCGGTTGGCTCATCTTGCTTCACCAATGCTCCTGTTTCAACTCATCCTTGACGGATTTATTCAGGGTGTGAGAAATTTTTCTTGCTGTAGCGATTGTAGAGGGGGCTTCTGGCTTCAACTTAATTGAGTATTCGTATTTCAATTTTCCGAATCCTTCAAACACATCGCTGTCAGCATGTTACATGCGCAGTAGTAAAGGAAACATATTTTAGTTTAGAACTATATTTTTACTAAACATTCACTCGAACACTTTGGGATGACATATTTCTATACAGGGTGTCCGCGATATACAAAGCATGCTTTTAAGGGATGATAGCTACAACGATTTAGAAACAAAAACATATAATACACATTGGGTCTATCTGTAAGCGTAAACGAGAAAAAAAATATTTCTAAAAAAACCTTATTTGGTCAAACTGTACTAGAAAACTCATCCATATTGCTTCTTAAATAATCAAAAAACCATATCAAAAATTTAGGGTTGAAAATAACTGAAAACAACGATGAAAACGAATTATTTAATACTTTGAAATTGAAGCGTGGTGTCATTTCTCTTACACCATACTGTACACGTATTAAATAGAGGCACAGATGCAAGCCAAGCATCATCTGTTTATACGACCTTGAACCACGTTAGACTTTTGTATTGTACGAAGTCAATGGCCATACGTTTTAAAACTAAAGGTACCTTTGCGTTTTCTTTAATAATGTTATGACAATAAAATCGATGTTATGTTGAAGTTAAAGTGAAAAGGGCGTATTTAATAGCAGCCTCCGATCGGTAAATGAAAATTTAAGTTGAGGGAAAGTCGCATTGAATGAAATCAATGTAATTACTGCAATTATGTTATAGCGCTTTAAGCTCTTTCGTAAAGGCTACTACAAAATTGAGTTCTTTTCTTTTATTTGTGATAAATTGGTGGTCCTAAAAAGGACTTTTTTGAGAGACCGGAGAAAATGTATTACAGGAAAGGCTCGATGTGTTGCCCCTTTTCAAGAACACACGCCTGTAATCGTCGGGTAAATCCTGCACTGATCAGCTGGCTCTGTACAGTATGCGTCGAAGTTTGTGACATGAGAAATAATTTTTTTTCTCGTTTGCGCTTACAGATAGACCCAAGGTGTATTATATGTTTTTGTTTCTAAATCGTTGTAGCTATCATCCCTTAAAAGCATGCTTTGTATATCGCGGACACCCTGTATGTTGTTTTTTTACACCCACTCGCCTACTCATATCTCAATCCTAACATGTATGGTTGTGTTTACATTAATTTATATTTGATTATCTACATATATTATGTTGTTTTATATGCAGTCTTAATGTTGACATGACATACTACATTGAGCGCAAACCTCGAAACTGGCCTATAGTAGATATTTTTACTTAATTTTATGATTGATTGAACGGTTTTCCACTATCTACAAACAGTACAATTTAAACCTACACATTTATAAAATGACAAAATTAAACATTACTTTAGCGCGTGTGCGAGGAGTAGAGGCTAATAAGAAAGAGCACGATATAGAGCTATTTATGAATGAATTTGCTGAGAACATAAAAAATACAGTAATTTTTGATTGGAAAGAATTTATCAATGAAAATATTGCGGAGTTAGCTCAGTGGACACATTTAAATTTGATGCAAGTGAAACCCGAAATAAGTGAAAATATTGACATAGCAAGCCCTAAAAATAAAAAAGTAATATTTTGTTGAGTTCGCATATACAGGGTGTCAAATGGTGTGTCAAATGGTGTCGGAACAATAAACAGTATGAAACTAATATCACAAGAAAAGTAAATCTAAAAAATCATATACTAAAATAATTTTTTCTTTAATAATCACCAAATTTTGTTAAATAAATTTTGTTGAATCCGGGCCTGACACGTATGTACAAGAAAAAAAGGGACGCTGCAAAAATTTCTAATAGACATAAACAGATATTTTTTATCAAGTTGAATGAAGTTCCTGTTAAGAAAAGACAACCTTCTCCAATTTCTAACAACTTACTTGAACTCAGAGAAACTGTTGGCATCTTACAGATTATTTCAGACCACGATGCCGAGTATAAACCAATGCTTAACTATTATAAAAACCTATATAATACCTCTGTAAGTGCATACAGGCGGGAGTACTTTGAACAACAGTTGTGAACCTCTACTAACCCAAATAGGGACATGTGACGTATTATCGGAGCCTATTCTGGTAAGTGAGAGGAAAAGAAGCTACCCTCAGTAAGGAATTTAGGTCACCTGGCGCATCAATTTAATCTGCTTTTTTCCTCAGGTAAGGCAAAAAGCCAGATTAAGAATTGCGATCCGGGAGTAGCATACAACACTCATTCATTTTATCTATTCCCTACGTCTAGTGATGAGCTATTATCATTTACCAAATCTTCAAGTAATTCTAACTCATCATTCTTTCATGACTGGCTGTTTTCCGGACTATTTAAAACTTGCCAATATTGTGCCTATATACAAGAAAGGCTGTCCTGACGACTTGAATAACTACAGACCGATAAGCTTATTGACAGGTTTTGCTGTTGTTGTTGTGTTGTTTGAGATAGTAGTGCATGCGCCCTTGTTCGGCTTCTTTCTGAAGCATAAGTTAATAAGTAAATCTCAATATGGCTTTCTTGGTTCAGAAGCTACTTATCAAACAAGCAGCAAAGGGTTACTCTCAATAGGGATGACTGATGAACAGTCTGAAGACTGAAACCATAAGCCAAGAGGTTCCACAGGGCAGCATCCTAGGTCCTCTGCTGTTCTTAATTTAGTTTAATGACATCTACTCCCTCAATTGCACCCACAGTTCGAGCTCTTTTGTAGTGAATAGTGCTGATGATACAACGCTTTTTGTGGAGGCTAATGGTCTTAACGACCTAGAAGTTACAGCCGGTTCCTCCATGAAAGAACTTGAACAGTGGTTCATTAATAACGACTTACACGTGAACCACGATAAAACAAAGGTAATAATTTTTAAATCTAAACAACTTACTTACCCTGTGCACATAGAGGTTAACAACTGTATTTATCCGACACAAGCTAGCGCCCGCTTGCTTGGGATCTGTGTTGACGAATTTCGTAAATGTAAACAACACATATGTAGATGCTTTGTGCAGGAAGCTATGCAGTTTTTGCTACAGTATTCGTCTGACGAGGGAACTACTCAGCGAATATGTACTTCGTGCCACCCATCACAGTGGTTGCCTGTCACATATTATATTTGGTGGGTAGACATCGTGGTCTGGGGTGGGAGTGGCGATTTATCTAAGATCTTTATATTGCAAAAGCGGATCATATGCACTATATTCAAACTTAATTTCAAACAGTCATGCAGAGGCCACTTTAAAAATAATAAATTGCTGACACCCTTTGCTATTTATATTTTTGAAGTTCTAATATTCTTCTTTAAAAACAGAACATTGTTTGATAAAAATGCCTCCGGGCACGAGTACGGTACTAGGCATCGTGATCGCTACTGCTACCCTATACATAGGCTTATTCTGAGTGGAAGTAGTTTGAGGTATGTATGTTTAAAATTTTTTAACAGGTTGCCTAAGTATATTAGAGACGTCTATAAGAATTTCTGAGGTAGCCATTCACTTGTATTGTATTATTTTTTGCTTTTCTTACTTTGACGTTTGCTCTGTTATTATCATTGTAATCATATAGCAATAGAGTATATTTGATTTGATTTTGATTTGATATGTAAATAGATGTTTGTTGTACTCTACGAATGCAATTGTTTACGAAGCAGCTTTGCTGCTCTATGAATTGCACATGTACACAAATATTCTATTTATAACAAGGTCACAGATTTTCTGCAGATTGTATTCGTTTCGACCGTTTTTTTTCGTAGGAATCAGGTGGTTTTGTTCTTTTCATAACAGAAACTTTCAATATTAAGGTACAACGACATATTATTACCCAATGATCTGGTAAGTAATAATTTACTATTTGAGATCGCGTTTGTAGTTGATAGTTTTTTCTTTTCAAATAATTCGTGGTAGTCTTGAAGAGGACTGTTTGATGAAAAACAGGACAAAAACTAAGAGCAGTAATGTCCGATATTACTACCACGACTTCCGAATGCACGCTTCTGTACGACGGCAAAACTTATCATAAGCTGAGCCGCTGTGACAACACAGTCTCGAAGAGCCCCGACGTCTAAAATTTCTCGTCGACGATCATAAACAAAGTTTTTCATGTATCCTCACAGGAAAAAGTGTAACAGATTCAAATCGGGATTTCGTGCTGGCCACAGAATCGTTCCTTCTCGGCCTATCCAATGTGCAAATAGCTGGTTTAAATGTTCCCATACAAATCGGTCAACATGTGGGGGTGCCCCATCGTGCATGAACTACATTTGCCGTCGTACATGAAGTGGTATGTCATCCAAGTAATCGGGTAACGTATTTTGCAGACAATTTAAATGATCTACCGCATTTAATTTTTCGGGAAGTACATGTGCCCCAAATAAATGGTCGCCTAATATTCCGACCCATACATTTATTGATGTCTTATGTTGGAATGAACTCTGATGGATATCTTGTAGGTATAGTAATTCAGCACACCATTTTTTGGGAAGCAGTATTCTTAGGTAAACAAGATCACGGATCAAAGATTTGGAACACGAGTTTCTGTTTGACGAAACCATTCACAACAGGTAACTACGTCGAGGAAATTCATTGTCTGATAGACGTTGGATGTTCTGTGCGTAATACGGGTGCAGTAAAAGATTTTATCCTGTTTCTCTATATATTAAAATTATGTCCATGTAGGTACTAAGTATTCGTAAACTTGTCACAATGTACACATAAGACAACGGATGCCTGTGAATGAGTCAACGTACTGCCTGTGTTGCCCATCCATTTATGCGTTGCTCTCGAACAACAGAGCCGGACTGAGATTGAAAAATATTATTTTCTCCTTACTGCGTGGACATAAAGTATTCGTTTTTTGGAATTTAGGTTACCATGCCATTAGCTTTAACCTCTTTTATTTTCATAGACTATTCAGTAGACACCGTCCAAAAGTTTGAAAGTAGCAACAAATTTTACAAAAAGTCGCATATAGAATAAAATTTTATTGTGATTATTAATGTACTTTTACAACATAAACAATTAGCGTAAAATATATACTTACCTATAAGTAAATTGATACAAGCATAGTAATGTTTATGTATTATTGAGGTCGTGAGTTTCTTTTGATCGATATGACCTCTAAGTCTGAAGAACAGCTGCACAAATATTAGGCATTCTTCGGATCAAGTTTTCAACACAGTCAATTTGTTGCCATGCATCTTGCAAAAATTCCCGTAGATGTATTTTGAGGTTATCTCTGTCTAGTCTATCTATCAAGTTCATCCCACAAGGGCTCAATGCGGGATAAATATAGTCTTTAAGGAGTCCAATCTGTTAATTTTAATTCATTTGTTGCTACTTTGTCATGTAAAAGGTTTGTACAGATTTACACCAACAAGAGGGCTTCCACACGAAATAGTATGATTTTGTAAACTAATCAAATACCATTTTTTCCGCATTATGCCACTCACTTCACTAAACCATAACACTACCACCTCCGTATTTCACGGACGAGACTAAGCAGGTCTCGCTAGATCTTTCCCCTGGTCGACGACGAGCAAAAACTCTCCTTTTTGTACCAACTAACTGAAATTTGGATTCGTCAGTCTATAATACTGAATTCTAATTACCCAGTGACCAGTTTGCATGTTCCCCTGCCCATGTTAAGCGGTTCTGTTTATGCACTCGTTTTAAAAACGGTTTTCTGCGGCCAATGCATCCTCGTAAACCAGCTACCAATAATCACCTCTTGAGGGTGGTAACAGAAACTTTTCTGCGTCGTTGTGTATTAACGCAAGTGGCGATATACGGTGCCGTTAGACGTCAATTTCGGTTAGAAGTTATTATAAACCTAGCCCCTATCACCCTCTTCGTCTTCTATCAAGATTTTGTCCTGTCTCTTTTCTCTGGGCCAATAATGCGTAATGCACACCTTTCGGTGAAATTCCTAGCCGCAGAGCGATTTCTCTTTCAGTATATCGTTCGTCACGAAGAGTACAAATAGTAGAGCATTGTTCTACATATAGTTAATTGTCTGCGTTTCGGCATTTTTACACTCAATACTATAAATATATCTGTACCAAATTCTTACAATTATGCACTGATTTCAGAAAACTAGTTCCGGGAGGAAAGTGATAAGACACTAAGGATTAATCCCTTTACTGCATGCACTAAGCGATTATTTAAGTAGTACTAAACTGTTTCTCCGCAAGTTATTACCCCATCCCGGACCAGCAACACAAATTCGTATTCTTGGAAAAAACCGTATTCAGGTGAAATGTGTATCTATCTATTTGGAATTTACGGATTCTCTGTAAACATTTTATATCTGCCTGCTATAATTTACAATAGAGATTAACGAATTCACGATATGCTTATTAGGTGTACTATTTTAAAAGAATATCACCTTGTTTCTAAACTTATGGATCTAGTGTAAATAAATGTATTATGTGTATTAAATTGTGAACTGCCGAGTTAAAGAAAATATAATAAATCACTAAAATACCTTACATTAACTGCAAAAAATGGCAGCTGTACGTATTATCTCATTTATGACGTGTGATATCAGTAAGTACGAATTTAAGGTTTAAAATTAAATTCTTATATCGTTGTTCCATTCAACATATTTTAAATGAATTCGCTGAATCCTAATCGGAATATAAGGATTACCGTTAAACGTAAAAGTATTTGTCTATCAGGAAGGTATTGCAAAAATTGTAAAGGGCTTAGATGTTAGTTATTGAAGTTTGTGTACCAAACATTTACTTCGGAGAGTGATGATACAAATATAATTGTTACAGTATATCTTTTTAAAGTAATAGCGTTTATTATTTGTTGTTGTTATTTATTTTTATTATTTTTAATAATAAAATAAATAAATAATAATAAAATTTTGTTTACAATATCTTTAATCCTCAAGGAAAAAAATTAGACATTGTATTTGCCAATTTTGAATGTACTCTAGTACATTCAAAACAACACGATGACTTACCGCTTGTTCCTGAAGACGTAATATTTCATCCTGCTCTGAATGATTCTCTTAATATTTTTGCTGGTAGTCTTGTTAATTTTCCAGTAAATTGTTTGAAAAATCATATAATTTGTTGATTGGAGTCTGCTAGAGTCTTGCAATAATGTTAATGAAGCTTGACATATTTTATGCTGTCGTATATGAACTTTTCGATAAACATGTCCCTATATACAAGACTCGCAAAGTTAATAGACCTTATTATCCCAAGTGGTATTCCAAAGAAATTATTACTAATATTAAGCTTATAGATAAGCTTCTCCGTATTTACAAGACGTCTTCTTTTGATACCGCTCTCCAGAACTTTAAATCTTGCCGTGCCTTGGTGAACGAACCGCACATCGAGATTATCTATCAAATGTTCAACATGATATACACACGGGTCCAACCAGCTTGTGGTCTTTTGTTCGCTCGAGTTCTTCCAACAGTCGAATTCCAGGTATAATGAATTTGCGTGATGCGTCATACAGTGAATTATCGTCGATTGTAAAGGCCTTTTCTACCCATTTTTCCAGTGTTTTTCTTGATTCGTCCAAATTTCAATCGACGAATGCACCCAGTTTCGTGAATACACCTTTGTGAATATCCCATCCTTTACTGAGAATGACGTTTACATCGCGCTAAAATCACAGAAGAATAAATTAACCACCGGACCTGATAAAATTTCCAACTTCTTATTGAGAGATTGCCGTTTCGTTTTGTCTACGCTATTGCTCTGTATATTTTGTCTACGCTATTGCTCTGTATATACTAACTATACTAATACTACGTATATATAGCTATACGTAGTATTAGGATGAATACTACGTGTAGCTTCCTTTCAATCGAAGTCGAAATTGGCTAGAATATGACCTATCTTCAAGAAAGGCAATCCCGCTGATGTATCTAATTACAGACATGTTTCGGTGTAGACAAAGTTTTTGAAGCGATTTTGTACAAATATATTTATTCCTCGGTATCAAAGCTTATTGCTGCAGAACAAGATGGTTTGTCTCTAAACGTTCCTCTGTTAGTAACTTTTGCCATTTTTCTCAGTATATATCGGAAGCACTAGACGTTCAAGGACATTCATTTTTATTATTGTCATTATTATTATTATCATTTTTATTAGTACGGTTATTACTGCTATATTACATCCATATATTCTTATTAATACCTACGTAGTTTCTAGCTATACATTGTTTTTGATGTTTCCTGTATCATGCACACTCATTGAAAGTAGAGATTGGACAGTTTCCATATAACATGTATTGAAAGTGTCCAATCTTTACTTTCCATGAGTGTACTATGATCATCGCAATAAATTGCACTTTTCACTTTTTACTTTTTTTAGCTCAGGTTAATCACAGTATAGTATCAGTCCTCTCACATACATACGTACATATGTATATGTTTATGTGTGTGTATTTCAAGCTTAATATCTACTTTTATTTGCGTAATATGATAGTACATATACTGTGTTATATTGTTGTTTCTTGTCTTGTAATTGGTACCTACTCAGTACTGTTTCCAGCTCTGAGTGACCGTCACGTTCTCAATTGAACTCAATAAACGTTTAAAACTCCTTCGCACATAGTATGTTTTAAAAGCTGCAATATCACTTTGGTTTAAAGGGCGTAAAATGTATGTGATGGTCGGTGGTAACAACACTACCTCGACATTAGGATATTCCAGTCTTAGTGATTGAGGGTGTTCCAGAGCATTATTGATCAATAGCAGAACTTTAAATTCCAGGTTTATTGATTATAAATATCCCTCGACTTCTTTAATGAAGCAGTTTTTGAACCGATAAGTAAAGAGCGCTACTGTGACCCAAGCTTTACTATTTGCTCTCCAAACCACTGGTAAATTATTTTTACATTTACCTTTTAATGCACGTGGCTTCAGGGATTTGTTCACAAGCGTAGATTAAAAATAAGATAAGAATAAGAATGAGATTTACCATATGTCCTCTTCCATTTTCACAAACGAGTAGGGTTAGTTTATCTTTAGCAGCCACGGATAACCGAAACCGTGGATAAACAGACAGCGGATAAACATAAAACATTAGAGAATGTCCTCAATCGCCGTGTCACTATAAGCATCACATATATAAGCATATAAGCATCACTTTCCCATGCTATCAGCATTTTCTTTTTTGAATCAGAAGATTATTGCTCTGTTGTTCTCTTCTTCTCTTCCTCTGAGAAATCTTTCTCCACCATTCTTGATGTGAAACAGAATGTAATTCTATAACTTCTTCGGTTAGGAAGAGGAATTATGTTTTACCTTGAGACTGTAACCTGTTTATGATGATTTATAAGAAAAAAGAAGGTGCAATACTATATTCATACAAAAATTGACTAAAATACTTCTTCAACTTATAACTTACATTGACATGTGTTACAAGTAAAATGTAAATAGTACACCTAACCACAAAAAATAGATAAACAAGGTATCCAATTACAAAGTTCTACCAAATTAAAACCAATACGACCAACTGAGGGCACTTCCAAATGATCGTACTGTATACTAATGATCATCATTAATGTACGACAATATACTTATGTATATAATAATAATAATAATAATAGAGTTTATTAAGCAGCAACATATGTAATTTACATGGTAAAGAGTATAATCTAAACAATAAATCAATATACCTGCCTAAATGGATCGGAATCATCTGAACGATGCTCTTCCTTCAGATCCATCGTAATGAAGAAAAATTAACAAAAGATGTGCATACATTACTTATCACACTCTCCTTAATAGACTAGCAATCAAAAGACAAGAAAGAAAAAAGAACAATATATTATACCACATACACACGTACCGGTCGACCCAATAGGCACAGCAGCATGACAAGATACAACAATCCCACACGAAATTATCTTAATCCCTGAAAAAGATGTCCTTTATACTTATTCTTCAACATAGTACAGGACAAAGATCTGAGGTTTATAGGAATAGAATTATAAACAATAGCGACGTTATAAGAAAAGGACCGTTTAAAAATAGCAGTATTAAATAAGGGCGGAGTAAGTGCGCCCTTAAATCTATTAATATTGTGAACATCAGTTCTAAAGGTCAGCTTTCGGTGCAAGTAAGGGGGTACTCCAAATAAAATTAAATTATAAGAGAAACATGCAAGGTGTAATTTCCTTCTCATAATCATATTTAGCCATCCCGCCCAAGCTAGTGTATGGGAAATATGCTGCCTCTTCCTAATACCATAGATAAATCTTAAGCAGGCATTTTGAACTTTTTGTATTCTGCGATTATCCTCCGAATCCAAACAGGGACCATAAATAATTAAACCTAGATAAAATAAGCGATTCACAGAGGGTCTTGTGCAATCCCACTGTCAGAGAATCCCTCCAGCTCCCGGCTCAGTTGTTGTTTGATAGAGAAAAGACGCTTGTGCCATATATTGGATTAAGAAAAGTTGGGAGCCGTGTTTGCTCACTGTAGAACAAAGGCGTAGGTACTATTGTGATATTTTGCGGGTCCATTCTTAACTTTTGATAAAACTTACAACTGGACAAGTTCTGGAACAAAGGAACAGTTATTGCAGGGGATCGTAAAAGGCATTTCTGCTACCATACAACAACTTAAGTTTCCCAAAGGATGTACCCGTCACTTTCGCCACATACTGTCTAAATCTTAAATCACAGTCAATTGTGAGACCCAAGTTCTTAACTACTTCAACAACGTCTAATTTTTCTCCATTCCATGTTAAATTAATTTTAGCAAATATCTTTTGACGCGCCTTTGGCCGACCAAACACGATGACTGCCGTTTTGCTTGCGTTGATGCTAAGCCCGTGTCCCAAAGATGTATCATAAACCATTTGGAGGTCATGATTTATTTGCGCAATACTAGTATCAATCTGTTCAGGGTCAAACGAATGATAGAGCTGCGTATCATCAGCATACATATGGTACTTACATACTTTTAGCTTTCTTAATAAATATGTAGAGTAAATAGAATATATTAGAGGCCCCAAAATACTCCCCCTGGGCAACCCCAGCATTCAAATTTTTAAACTGTGAGAAGTCGTTATTAATGCGTATTTGCTGTTGCAGCCCAGTTTTAACTTCTGAAAAAAGAAATAGAGTTCTCATCTAGACCAATATAGTGTAAAATACTAAACAGTAATTCGTGGTTTATTACTGTTAAAATATATCTGATTTTGTATTGTCGTTTAGGTAAGACAGTTGTAGTTCTCTGTATAACATAACGTTAGGTGAATCAATGCGCAAGCGCAGTGTTGATACAATGAATAGACAATGAATGTATTAGTATATAGAAAGATGTAACCGTAGTGTCTAAGTTTATATCATAAAATAAAGTGGTTTATATAATAAAACTAGTGTCTCTCTTGCGGTAGTGAATTATATTTTAACAATTACATCAAAGGCCTTTGTGTAATCAAGGCAGATAAGTACTGTTATTTTACTGTTGTCAGTAGCAGTAAGTATATCGTCGATTACATGCGTTAATGCTGTGACACAACTATAGCCAGACCTGAAACCAGATTGATAAGGGGGCAGAATGGAGTTAGTCTCAAGGTGTTGACATATTTGAGTAGCAACTAATCTCTCAATGACCTTAGACAATACAGGTAGAATACTTATTGGCCTTAAGTCCTTGTATTCTTTCGCATTTTGTTTCTTAGGCACTGGAACTACAATGGCCTTTTTCCAATCGTTCGGAAATACTCCTTTTCGCAAGCAGCAATTTATTATAAAGGTTATATGTGGTATTAATACGGGACAGATAAGCAATATCATTTTTAAATCAATCTCATCGGAACCACAAGGTTTA
>SMLS01057247.1:0-19327 GCA_004785975.1 Popillia japonica
TTTTTCTGAAGAGAATAAATTTGTTTGAAACACATTTTTAAACTTGTACAAGTACAGCAAAAGATGTACATATGTAACTAAATACGTATCAACTATTATGCACATATTCAAGCTTACGTAGGTAATAAACCTTAATAGATGTACGTAATAAGCTTTAAATGTGACTACTTATCTGCTAGATATCAACAACAGCTCAGTAGTAGCAATAACGACTAGCGTTCGGCATGAAACAACAACAATAATTGCAAAATTACGTGCAAGCCAAATAAAAATCCACGTTTCGTACATCCATCGATACGGTGAGAATGAGACGGCTAGAAGTTTGCTATGCACCTAGTCCCGTTATCGAACTTAATGTTATTAACAGTTAAAACGTTTAGCGAATGTTTCCCCGATCGGCTGGGTGCACTGTATTACTCAAAAACACTATCAAGAGTAGCGTAGTGTATGTAAGTATTGCAAAGCTCTCTCTTTTCAATGCGATTGCGCTTACGAAGCAGTCGGAAGAGGACGGAACGATAAAGTTCAGATTAACAGCATAGAGTCAGATGAGTGGATCCGTTTACGTTTCATACAAATTAACCTGCCGACTAAATTTGTTTAAAGCATGCAATTATCATGGTCCGTGCTACCTGGAACCAGGCACTTCGCCGCCCTTCACCCCTCACCGCTGTTTCTATCCATATCTCCTCATTTTCCGCTGCATGTTAAAATTATTCTATAAAGTCTGTGCAGGGTGGAAGATCTATCCATGTTATAGTATATGTATATATTGAATATACATTTAAAAAGTTGTTACATGTGACTTATGTAACCAGCGGTAACTGGGACTCTGATCGATTTGATATAGTCTGAGGGAAAAGGATTGATCAGAAATATGTTAATTTTTACTGGTTTCGGTTACGTGCAATACGCGCCCCTGGAAAGTTTTTAGTGTTTACGTAATATCGATAATACTTTTATTATTGCTTCTGTTAAATCTGTTAATGTATTATATCTAGCAATCTAAACAATTAAACAAGCTATATGTTGGTTTAATCGTTGTTACTTTGAGCACTGAAAACATATAGGGTGTGACATAACTCCACTGAAAAACCAGCAGGAAAATATCTGTGTTAGCAAATAAATTTCAGTCATAATAATATTAATATGGTTCCAAAATATTTGCTGTAGTTTAGTTGTAGCATTTTAGAAACCTAAACAACTGATACTTTAAGTGTTTCTTTTCTATGCATATTGGACGTAATATAGCTGTTAGCACGCCAGAACGTAAAGAAAAATATATTGGACATTGTTAATAACAGCTCCTGAAGCAATAGTCGTGTTATTGCAAATGGATCTTAGTGTTTCCACGAAGGGACGAGTTGTGTACAAGCAGCATTTATACAACTTTTACAAACATAAAGTGCAAGCACTGCTTTCTTATGATTTTTACTGTTTGACTACAAAATAGTTGCTGAGGAAACTCTATATGAAATACCTCAATGAGAACATTAAAATAGATTAGGATGTCTGGATTCATTGCCTACCCTCTCTGCTACCTGTAATATCTATTATGAATGTTTTTAATGTTTTAGTCCCAATTGGTTGATTTTTCTGAATAAAAACAAACTTCTAGAGGATTATAGCTCTGCCATCGGCCGCGTCTGCTCCTGCTCAAGCTTGAGGTGGTGGTGCCTCTGCCGGGCCACTCCCACATGTTTCACTGCTTCTTTTTGTCCTGCACGAAATTGACATGTATAATTGTCCACTTTACCTATCTTTTTGGGGTGGTACACCAGAACACCCTGATTGGCCGTCGGTAGTCTCATTGTCGTCACATCCAGAATTCCGTAGTACCCACATTAATGTAACTATGTTCCTTTTGGCTAGAGCTTTAATAGTAAGCAAACGGTGCTTGAACTCAAAGGCAACTGCCCCTAGGCTTTTAGTGCACTTTAACTGTCTAACAAAATGTATATAGTTGCATCATGATAGCGTCTTTCAGTCTGAGCACATTGTGGGCACATGGTGGGCGTTGTTCCTAGAGCCATTGAGATCTAACATTCTGTCCCTTAGATACATAGACGTCTCCTCTCTCGGTAATTTAGATCCTATCCAAAGTTTGGCCATTCGATAGCCCACTTAATTTTTTGCTTTGAAGACGGTATTTCGTCCAGACCTGATGGCAACTAGTTCGTGCACAGAGCTTGCAAGACGCGATTTAGGAACGACGACGCATACGCTCATTTTGGGAACCACGCCTTGATTTTACTTGCGTAGATGGATTATTCAATGACTAACCACGTCGCGCACTAGATCTGAACTAATTGAATTTATTGTATGTTGTTGTGGTTACATACAATCCATCTAAAGTAGAAGCAAAATTTCTGTCGCAAGTGGAATATTTGAACGTGTACGCAATTAACTGCTGCGTTAAATTTGGGTTTCTTGAGAAGGGGCAGATGATTTAAGCCCCTTTGATTACAGTGTCTGATTACCTAAGTCACTTATATTTGCTTTTATTGCTGATTAAAGGCTGCCAAAGCCCGCAAACTTGCCAACCACTTTTTCACCCAATCCAAATATCCGTAGAAGGTTTTACAGATGAAACCACTTGATATATTACCTCAGATTCGAAAAAGTTGTGTGTAATAGCCAAGTTTCACTAATTGATTTATTAGTGAGTTTCACAAAAATCCTTGAGCGATTGATACTACAACAGGTAACTATTCAATGGTATATAAATTACAATGAGCTGCTTCGTATGACAGGAAATTCGCATTTCCTTAGATATACTAATTCTAGGCAATTGCGTATTTACCTACAATCTACAGAACCACAAAGTTGATGTAGTTATCTTATGTTGCTGATAATCATTTCCACTTCTAAGTCAATTATAACACTTTTAATTCGATTAAAAATCAATTTACTCCAGAACCTTTACAAATTAAAAAATTAAATACGAATTTAAAAAATCAGACATAAACATACATTTACACCGAACAATAATAGACAGTTACTGACAAATTTAAAGATAATCGAAGTAATGTCGTATATAAATTAGAATGCAAGGACTGTGATAAATATTACGTAGGTTAGACTAAACGCTACTTAAAAAAGATGACTTTATAATCATCAACACACTGTAACGCATAACATAACCGCAGAAACTGCTTTGTCTAAGCATTCTAAAGAATTACGACATAACTTTGATTTTGAAAATGTTTAGATTTTAAAAAAAGAAAATAATTATAAAACGAGATTAATATATGAAACGATATACATTAAAGAAGAAAATAATGCGATGAATTTTAGAACAGATCTCGAAAATTTAAGTATTATTTATAATAATCATCTAATCACGGTTGAATTTTATCAATTTAAGCTCTTGACTAGGTTTTTTGCCATGTTTTTCCCTAGTCTTTGAATAGAATTGTTAGAACTTAACAAAAAATACAGTGATAATACATTTAAAAAATATCTTAATTTGTCCACGATATTGTAAACATAATCCTATATATCACTGAATCTCTTTGTCTGTAACTAATTTTATTGATAGGCATGGCTAGTTGTTTATTAATTGAGACGGATTAAATGTCAATAATTATATTCCACTGAAGAAGTTGTATAACGAACACCTAATTCGTAAAGGTTCTGGAATAAATTGATTTTTAATCGAATTAAAAGTGATATAATTGACCTAGAAGTGGAAATAAGTATCAGCAACATAGGATAAGTATATAAACGTCATAAAAATACATATACTAAAGTAGATGTAGACAAAGTAAAAGTACATAATAAGAATTGTAGCTAAGCATGCTTAAAACAAGCAATACAACTTAAGAATAATTTCCTGCCGCATCTATCACAAAAAAGTACCTAAAAGTATTGACAAGATTATTAGGGTAAAACCAATGGAATAATAAATAGCAATAAAATGATAGTATTTTGTACTATGTTATCAGCGAAAACGAAAGGCGAATACAATAATACAATTGCCTACAAAATAATCCAAAAAAAAATCGAAATTGCTAAAATAGGCAAAGCAAAAGAAATATGATGTCTCAATTGGCAGGAAGCAACAACATCAATGTTTGAAAACCTTTTAAGGAAGCTACAGAATGGTCGCGAAAGCACCATATAAAGTACTTACAAGACTTCTATAGGAAAGCCTCAGTACTATGAATAATGTGACCCACAAAAATTGATAGAGAGATATAAACATATGATATTTAATCTACATATACGTGACATGAAATCTGACATGAATTTTCCCCTCTGCACACTCTGTTGTCTTAAAATAATTCTTCGAAAACAATAACTTGTACCTCACATAATAAACATATTCTGTTATACAGTCGTATAATCTACGAGTGTATAGACATGCGGAGTGAACCAGAAGAGAGCGATAAATACCACTTTAAATTTAGCATCACCGTTATTGTTCTACTTCGTTTCGTGTAAATCGTATATATGTATGTATACATGTATACGTACGGATGCTTGTCAAGCTCCTCTTTTTCCCTTTTCTTCAGCCCTTCCTCAATATCTACCGTAAGTATACTTGTAGATATTCATATAGAAACGAATGCAAACACAATTAAAATTTACACCGGAAATAACTTCGCAATGCTTATACTTCCCTAAATATTGCAAATATTAAAAATAAGGAATGCACTTTTATCTGTATAAAATTAATATTTATTGTTTCATGATTTACCAAAACTTCACAGCTTTATATGGTTTTTATGTTTCAAGAAAATTACTATGCTACTATTTATTTTGCATATAGATATGCTTGAGCTTACTGCACGAAAAGTACAATTCAACAAAATAAATTTGAAAGGATTCTGAAACAAACTTAACGTTATCATATGTGTGCCCAGTAGTGTATATGCCATGTCATTTTCCATCCTTCACATATATCACTTCATCTTTGTCGAATATATGTTTCGCTGAAAAGCGAGGACGATTGTTAAAACTAGTAAAGCAGGTAAGACACGCATACCTGCCATTGTGCATCTCTTCCATAATTGAGCGCATCACATGTTCGCCTGTCCAAGTGATGTATGAAGTTGGTGTTGGCGCCACAACACCACCGTCGCCACCCCCATACCACCATGATGACGTCAGTCTCTGCATTGTATCCATCCATAACACTGGGTGGTTTACTAGACACGTATACGTGTACAATTTAGCTGCACTACCTGCAAAAATTAACAATACACACGGGATTCTTTACCATCGGTTGAAAAAGTAATCTTTAAATGGTACTTATTTTTTTTAAAAAGGTTTGACATTATGTGTTGACGTTTATAAGTGATTAGGGAGATCTCTACACAGGATACTATAATCTACCACTGCTATTCACCCAAAACATACCCGCTATAGCATGTTTTTTCTTTTTAATGATATTGTTCGTAAATAATTTAGGATGTATTGCCTTAATTCTATTCGAAAAATGCTATATTCTCTCATAAATATTGCACTAATTCTGATAAAGAATTAATTGGTGCCAACATGTCACTTCAAATAAATCTAATTGCCACAATCTTGCAATCAGTTCAGCTGCTATATTTTTTAATTTGGAAATCAACACGACACAGTTATCACAAGGTTATCGTAACATCACCTTTCAAGGTGAACTCCAAGTGGAAAATCAACTAGAACTAAAGAATCATTTTTTAGGTTATTGATACTATTGATTTTTCTTTTTAAGTAATACAAATCTTTAAGGGGAGGGCAAAGCTACAATTAGTGCTAGCTGAGAATTGAAAAATCTAGTTACACTTACTAGAAAGGCTTGAGCAGGTATGATCATTGACTACTGTATAGATGGTATAAAGAATTTGAACGAGGTTGCAAGTCGGTGGTACACAGAAAAGGAGCTGGCCCTCTTTAACTGCTGTTAACCTCGAAAACATTACTGCAGTTGAGAAGATGGCGGAAGAGGACAACCGCATTACCTATGCAATGATATCTGATCATTTACATTTGAAAAAGATTCCATTTATCTCACGTTCCTTGACTTCTCTCTTCCACTCTCTAGAACTAACATCCCTAACGCTTCACCTCCTACTATTATTTATCTCTCTGCTGATCTGCATTGTAACGATATTTTCTTTGGTCCCATTAATTGTAGATTAAATGTAGATTTATTTATTATTTTTCTTGACAAATATCATACTCTGCCATCAAGTTAATTTTAATGCTATATTATGTAGAACAGCATTGTCAAAAGAGACATCTTCAGATACAATTTGTTCGTGGTTAGTGTACCATACCTGCTTCAGCAATATCGTCAATCATTGTTGCGAGTTTGAGATGCTGCAGAAATCAAGTCACCACCTCCACTGTTCAAGTCAAAGTAGTAGATTTTTTGGATAGGTACCGTGACTAACGTACGACTTCTCAGATGAGCTTGGTCCTTACATCTTGCCAGTGGGGCTTGGAAGTGAAATACAGGTTCAAGACTATCAGTACGTTTATAGAGGCATTCTGCCTTCCTTTATGGTATTACTAACTTATCTTTCTAGTTTAAATATGTCGTACAAGCTTGTACAGTAAACTAGTGCATCCTGTTAGAACTCCTTTCCTAAATTGTAATATAGCATGACGTATTGTGTAACCGACGATTATATTGCACTGTACAGGGGGAACATATTACCAGTGTTTATAACAAATTGTATCCGGAAACTTCAGTTAAAAAAATAGCTTTTATCTTCAATTCACCTTGCTAATATTGAAAGAAGTGAGAAATAACTAGTCCTGTAGTATAATTCAACACTGAACTACTTACTGTATAGGTTAAACACTAAAAGCATGCAATGCTACATAGTATTATTAAATTGTTTTAACTGTGTACATTTACAAATTCTTCAACGCCACAAATTAATCAAATTTCTTCTCGTTAACCTCTGGATCCGATCATCTGTGTAATCCGCATATTTTCATCTTATACATTTACTATCTTTTGCATAATGGTGTTACATAAAATGAACATACAATTATGTTTCCCATAAATGTCGATAAAACATCTCACCTTGTCTGCTAATCTTTTTGCTTAGACTCGCGTTCATATCAAAGTAATTATATCGGAGAGAAAATATGTTGCTTACACGCGAGTTTACGCTACCTGCAATTATCCACTGTATGGACATTGGTACGCATAAATGATCTTGCACAATGCATCTGCATGAACACAGTAGCTGTGTATGGGATATAAATGAACGTTGTGTTACCAATTTGTTTGAGGATTGCGTGAAAGTAGTCACTTATTACATATACATATAGTTCGATTTATGAAGAAACTGCTTTAGAAATTTTGCATTTTAGAATTGATAGATCAACTTAGTTAGTTTAGAATTAAGTTTAAGACAACTTTAACTCGATATGATATTTTATAATAAGTTATTTAGGGCTGTTTATTTATTATTCAAATTGCTTTTCCAATATACTCAGTGAGTGAGGTGGTGCGCCCTCATAACATTAGACGTTAAAAACGCAGAAAACGTAGAAAAGGAAAATCTCTGGATATCTCGTCAGTTTAGTCTCGAGCTACCTAAGACGTAGGAAAATTGCACTGGATAACGAAGAAATGGTAGAGTGCGGTTCAGGAGTTCTACAAGGATCGGTTTTGGGACCACCATTATGGAATGTTTTGTATGACGGCGTGCTCGGACTGGAACTTACAGTGCATGCTAGAACCATAGGCTTCGCCGACGACTTAGCTCTGATCGTGGGTGCCAGAAATGAGAACAGGCTTACGAATAACACAAATAAATGAAATGAAGCAGTTATAGCAAAAGGAGGAAGAAATCGTGAATGTATAAGTTTTATGTTGAACGGGGTGAGGATAGTAGAAGAAGACCGTCAAGTGCTTAGGCGTTAATGAGAAGGGGAACTATGGACCGCATATACATACGTACCGTAGTAGACAAAGCCGAAGAAAAAGCTGCCAAAATCACAAGACTGATGCCCAATATTGGAGGGCCCAGGAGCACTAAGAGAACCATATTAGCTAGTGTCACACAGAACATATTGTTATATGGAGCACCGATATGGATCAAAGCACTAGAACGGAAGAAATACGCAGAACAACTTGCTAGAGCTCAGAGAAATATGCTACTGCGAGTAGCATCTGCATACAGAACAGTGTTGGGATCGGCGCTGCAAGTGATCACAGGATCCATACCCATTGATCTTCTAGTCCTAGAAAGAACCCACACCCATGCGCATAGAAGCGAAGTAGGCAAACGTCGCTTAGAAGCCAGGCAAAACACCCTAAAAGACTAGCAGAAAAGATGGGAAAGGGAAACAGTAAAGGCCCAGTGGACTAGACGATTGTTTGGAAATATTGAAGAGTGGATGAATTGTAGTCATCGAGAAATCACCTGCCTCACTGTCCATGGTTGCTATAGACGTTATGCAAAACGGTTTGGTAAAGATGGGTCAGACGAATGTATATATCGTGGAGAAACAGACACGGCTGAACACACAATTTTTGAGTGTGACAGATGGAGGAATCACAGGGAAAGAGTCTATAGATTGTCCGGCCCATTGGCACCGGATACAATAATAAATATCATGATAACCAGCAGGAAGAATTGGAGAGTGATAGACACCATGGTAACAGCTATCATGAAGTAAAAAGAGAGCGAGGAATTTGAAAGCCAGTCGAACAACTCTGGAACAGGAAGAGTTGATGTCTAGTGCCAACCCGAACCCTCAATCACCTGGTGGATGGGGGACGCAGGAAAAACTCGGCAAAAAACAAAAAAAGACAGCCCGAACCTCAACTGAAGTTATGCCATGAATGCCGGTTCTAGGTCGGGAAATGTGGGGCGGTTCTGACGGTCCTCTTGTCCGGTCTTTAGTCCGGCTACGTCCGTTAAAAAAATACTCAGTGACCGTAGAAGTGTCACACACAGAAGAAATAATTTGTTCAACTTGATTTTTTTGCAATCAAAATGACTATATTTAAGGCATGCTTCGATAAGAATGTAAACTCTTTATCATTGATACTTTTTTGCGAAGAAAAAAATTCTCTTTCTGTTCTGCGAAGAGATTCCTGTGCATGAGAGCTGACTAATACAAAAACGTTTAGTTAGTTACAGTGTTACAGTTTGAAGACGTGAAAATTATCACCGTGTTAGTGACTTTGACTGCCTAGAATTGTTAGCTATCGAGCTGTTGGTTTGTCCTATCGCGAAATTGCCTGTCGTGCCTGTATCGTGTGTGGACAGAAGAAGATAGAGAAGCCCGAAGAAGACCAACTAGACGCTTCGGACAACTAGCTCTACGAGACCGCTTTGCTATAACGCTTCAAATCGCTAACTAATGGTTTGGAAAAGACGGTAGACCTATTACTATGCGTACACTACATATATCGCCGCACTCGAGCCTTTCAACTTTTTTCATACCGTCCACGATTAGTGCTTCCTTTGACGGCGAACCACTATCGCTAACGCTTGAACTGGTGCAGCAAACGGGAGCATTAGGAAGTAGAATGGAATAATGTCGCAATGGATCGCGATTCTGTCTAGGTATGCACAATGGCCGTAGAAGAGTTCGACGCCGGCGTGGAGACCAACGGAATATGGGGTTTGCTGTTAAGTGCCATGTATACAGGACCGTTGAAGTAATGGTTTGGGAGGCCATTGGTTATGATAGCCGATCACCATTTCTGTTTATTGGAGGCAGTATGACAGCATCGTATTATGTTGATGATGTCCTACAAACCACTTAACTGCCTTATCTAGATGGCCGTCCACTCGTTTTTTTTTCAGCAAAACAATGCACGTCCCCATATTGCTCGCCGAACCACAGACTTTCTCCAAGAAGCAGGCGTTAATGTTTTGTCTTGGCCATCCCGTACGCCGGATGTAAACCCCATCAAATATGTGTGGGATATTAACTTTGCTGCAGTTAATCAACGAAGTTCAAGTTGCGTGCTTTTTTGTTGCCACAATCTGGAAATAAGCAGTGACTGGTACACAGGGATTAATACTTTTATCACTTCTTTTATTAATATTCGTCAATAATCTGTCTATATGTTAGAATTACATGGAGAATCATATTTTTTCCGCTCAAAGTGTTTAGACCTGCTAAGAAATTTTAACTTAAAAAAAGTTTGTTGCTTTTAGAGGCTCGGTGACCGCAGAACTAAAATCGGTCGGCCTCTGATTGTGAGGAATTCGGAGATACACAATTCGAATACTGGCTCTGGCGATTGTGGTGCGCTGGTACATCATCGGTTCCCCACTCGAGTACCATTCGTTGTTGAGAAATAATTAACAACACAATATTACTTACGGTGAGGTAATATTCTAACAAAACCTACAAAAAGACTTTAATAAACATGAGCCTGGAGTCCACTATGGATACGCTCACCACAAATGGAAAAAATACTGCACCACAGAACCTTGCTGTAGCAGAGGATTTATTGTTGTGAACGGTTTTCTTACACTTTTAATCATTTGGATATCACATATTTATGAATGTACTTTCAGACTCTTTGAAAATGTTGTCTATTACTAATGTAATATATTAACGTAATTCTAATGAAGTAACTCGGTAAGGATCAAGGCGAACACCATAAAGCAATTATCGAGGAAACTGACGGCAGCCAAGAATGTGTGTGTATATGTGGATATATCAGTACATTTATAAGTATATTGCATGTATACATACTATCAGCTTCGTAATGGTTTACTACACTTAAAGTTTGCGGCAAGCAATGAGAACGTGTGGAAAGGAGTATTAATTGGGTTCACATAAGACTCCTTTACAAGAATACATGAATGTATACTTTCATAACTTTATATCGATCAACGTATGTATGTATGTATGGTTATACACACTTGGGAAGGTTTATTAGTAGTTTGTAAGTTATTAGTCTACAGACTTATACACACACGCAATCACATACGGTTCTACGGTTTGTGCAATTATACACATTAATGATCAGCACATTGACTATGTATCTATATAAGTTAGTGTACTGTGTATATGTGTATAATATATAGAGTACAATTTATTCAATAGCGCCATTTTTATTCTTTGTCATAAATTTGTCATTTACGATTCTACGCCAACATATCTGATTTTATTACGATTTTATTATCTAATACAGTTAGGACTAAAGTCGTGCGATTGATAAATTGATGATAAATTAACTTGTTGAAGCATTCTTTATTAGCTGAAAACTACAGGTGTTACTGTTTCTGCAAAATGTAGTGGGTCACAAAAAATTCAAATTAATTAGGTACGTTCTGCTAAATTAAGTTATTCAACTGTCCTTAAACACCGTATTTTGTTGGAAATATCCCTGTTGCACCTCGTCTTCGTGAGGTTAGTTTATGAAAGTTCTAAGATCTTGCCCCGATATCTTTGGGCAATTATGGTTTCTTCAAAGATTACACCAATCCACCCCCCAACTTTCTGGGGATGCAAGATCCAAGAGAGATTCAAGAGAGCATTGTTGTTCAATAAATGGTGGGTGAGCCACTGCCAATATAATGCAATATATGCACCTTTTACGGTTAAGCGGTAAAAATTTATGATGCGGAAGGAATGAAACAATGGACCTCCTTAAAAGTTGTGTGCCTCTTCACAAAGATGTTGTTAACACTACATTAATAACTTCTGGAATATTTTCAATAGCTTACTCTGTACGGACTGTTGGCCTATCACCTAATTCGTTACACTTCCTGTTTCTCTGAACAATCGTACACAATACCGAACGACTTTGAAAAATTCTGTTTCCAGATCAGAAAATCAGAAAAGTGTTGTTAAAATTCAACCAGATAAGCTCCAGTACTGTATCTCCATTCCTCATTTTCAAGAATTCCACTAATATTGTTGCAGAAAACCGACGAAAGCAATGACCAGTATATTCTGTCGCATTTACCAAGTTCAAATAAGTAGCATCTATTTTAGGCATTTTTCTAAATTGATGTATTCCTACCACTTGTCTACAACCCTTTCCACTTTGATAATTAAAGAAAAATCGTTCACCGTTCATATTTTCTGGTCTTAACGAAACATACTTCCGATAAACATTCAAGTACATCTGATTAATTACAAATGATCTTGGTTTGTTGATCTTCGAATCAGATATGCTAATTGCATCGTGTAGAGTCATTCGGACTAACTCATCCATTCTACAGGCCCTAGAAATACCAAATATTGAAGCCACCTAAAAAATAAGTAAATGTGTAATCTAATTAAAAATTAAAACCTTGTAAATGACCTTAATCATTAGATATTCTTTATCTGGAGCTTCCTGGATAAATTTTCAATTTCTTGCTTCGTTAAAATCTTAGATTTCTTTGCCCCATAACTTTGAGCTTGCTGTTTCCATAAAGAACGAAGTTTTGAATATGTAGATATATCTACATTGCGTTTAATTGCAAGGGTTGAATTCAACATTGAATAATTGACCCATAATGTTCAAGATTTAGTCTTTAAACAAAGGTCTAGAAAGTATGTATGCCATTACAACATTTTCCGAGAAAGAATTCGTGTTTTTACTCGTGCGATAGTCCATAAAACGTTTATATGCATATTCGTACTTTTCGCTTGATTTCTTTGGCAATAATTCTAATGAAGCAGTATTCACTGCCTCAACTAGCTCTGGAGAGGTCCTAGATATGGAAAATTCATCACTTATCATTTTACACTGTTTTGTTTTTGAAAAGACCAGCAGTTAAATTTATATGTGTCCAGTTTAACAATTCAACATTAATACTTTTCCATAGTAATGCAACTAATTATATTACGAATTTCAAAACACCATTTATTTATGAATAAAATTAGGTATTCATGATTTTTTCAAAATTAATTAATATTTGTCGAATTAGTAGAAAAATAGTATGTTTGCCTGGTAGAAAAAGGCACATTGTGTTGCTAAGTGCTGTGTCTTCACAGTCGTCCAGGATTGTTAGGCTTTTCTTACTCGGTAAACAATATACTATTTATTTTTCAAAAGAATGGGAGTGTTATTATTTTGGCAGACATAATAACATCAGTAAAGTATTCAGTTGCTGTTAGATAGCCTAGTAACATTCACTTGAATTAGATAGCGTGGTTCTACCGATTGAGATCTATACTCTCCAAAATCCCGCGGTTGCAAACTTAAGGGAAGAGTTTTTTTCTGAATTTGTAAGAATTTAACTGCTGCTAAACTTACTTCTTCGATATTTATTGCTCATGTGATAATGCTTTCTGTTTGTATTCGGATTACATACTTGCTTAAATACGAAATAAGTATTGACAGATTCTTAGTCTACTTCATAATCTTTTGTTAAATATTACATCCCGCAATTCTGAATACCCTATACCTTAAAAAACATTTTTTTAGGTTATTAATTTTAATTTTAAATTTAATTTAAATTATCCTAACAAGTCTTCCACTTATTGGTTACACAAAATTGTTAAACTGTTCAAGCTGAACAAGTGATAATATCCCGAAAAAGCTAAATCTGAGAAAAAGAGTGGGTGTATCAATAATTTCAACTCTATGTAGAAAATTTTTATTTATCGCAATACGCGATGTAGTGAAATTCCTGCTAAGATAACACGCTCTTTTCTAACGTACATATGTACCATTTGTTATTTCCATAATTTCGCACAATCATTTCTAGTGATGGTTTGATCTATTCTTAGATAATTAAATAATAATAATAATAATAAATTGCCTTTATTAAATAAAAATATCTGGATGAAGCCAGGCGAAGTCTAGCTAAAGCTACTCCACTTAACCTGACTCCATCAAAAACGAAATAAGAAACAGAAACAAGACAATGGCAAAACACATAATTTAGGGTATATACATATGTACAACAAATTATACATTAGATTAAGCTATGGTTAAGTACATTCTGAAAGTGTGAAAATAAATTATATAACTGAGGCCTAGTGTTAAGTTACTGTAAAGAGAGCAGGTGGGGCTTCACGAATCTACAAAATCTGCTATGGTTAGTGAGACACTTAAGTAAGGGTAGAATTATATAATATACAATCGTTGTAACTAAAAGGTTTCTTAAACAGAGATGTGGAGTGACGAGGAATAGTTAATTGATGTTTATGACGCGTGTTTAGAACATGGATAAAGTTCCTAGGAATTAAAAACCCAGTAAGAGGAGTAGAAGGAAAGTCTGTGTTCAAGAGTTTATGAACAAAACATATTAAATGACATCCACGTCGATTCTCCATATTTAGATCCGAAACATGGTCATATCTACGAAGATTACAAATTAAACGAAAACACGAGTTTTGAATTCTTTGAATACGTGATCGGTTATATACAGATAAGCACGATCCATAAATGAAGTCACAGTAATTAAACAATGACAACACAAGTGACTCACAAAGTTTTAACTTCAAAGAAACAGTTAAAATTTGTCTATTAGCATATAATAACTCTTAATGCAGAATACGCCTTTTTAATTAAGATGGAGACATGCTCTTCAAACCGAAACCGAGTATCCATAAGCAAACCCAAATTTTTTGTCGAATCCACAAATTGTAGGCGAGTATTGAAAATTTCCAGCATGAAATGCAATTTCAAAAACTCTACACGATGACTTACACCAAACAGTAACGTTTTGGTTTTTTCAGAATTTAAAATGAGATTATGCTGGAGAGGTAATTCACCAATGCGCTGCAATTCTTGATTGATAGTATCCATTGCATGTTGATACTCGTAAAAAGGAAATTAATAAATTAATTGCGTGTCATCAGCATAAGCCTGCACATTACAATTCTTCACTGCTTTTAACATATCATTTGTATAGACAATAAAAGAAGAGGTCCCAAAATGGAACCTTAGGGAACGCCAGATAAAATATTTGTGCTATTCGAAGTATTACCGTTATGTACAATACACTGTGTTCGGTCAGATAAATAAGACTGCATGAGCATAAGAGAATTCCAAGAGAACCCAAGTTAATGCAACTTATCAATAAGAAGCTAATGACACACAGTATCAAATGCTTTTGAGAAATCAAGAAGAATAAGTACCTACGCTATTCAAACCATTGTCAACAGACGCCATAATATCATTAAGCACATATATACGTCAGCGCAGAGGCAGTACTTCATACATGTGATTATAAAAAACACGTTCTAAAACCCTGGAGAGAACAGGCAGAATACTTATAATTCTCAAATCGGAAAACGAAGTTGGATTGGGGTTTTTTGGCAAAGGTATACCAAGAGCAGTTTTCCAATTAGTAGGAAAGTATGATTGTTCGATACAACAGTTTATCAAATGTAAAACGATGGGATCTATAAAGGGACTACAATATTTCAACATAGTTGCGGAGATACCATCAAAACCACAGGCGTTAGTATTAATACTGTTAAGAATTGAATTAACATCCTCAACGGTATTTAAGTGAAATTGAAAATGGAAACTAGGGTCCATAAGAGTATTACTGTAAGAATTAATGAGTTCATCGCATCGATTGCTCACAGCCTGAACAAACGACGCAAAATACATACAAATTTATTTCAGACACATTTGCTAACTGAGAAGGTAAAGCAACCTCAGGACGACCCCAAATATCCCAATTTTCAAACTTGATATTTGCTAGACACAAAAAGACATGGCACTGTTCCTTCATGCATTTCTCTTTTGTTTTTGGACCAAAAAAGTAAACTTACGTTTTACTTATAATAACAAAACGATTTAAAGAAATCTGGATCTTTGTCAAATCGAGCACAGGTTGGCCGTGATTGTTCTATTTGACGTCATCTATGATCACTGTCTCCAGCAAATATGTGACGAAAGAATTCATAAAATTTTTTTGGTGGCCGTAGACATTTGAAACTCTCATAATATAATGTTATAAACTGCGTCAATAATTTTGGAGGTAGATATTAAAATCGAGTTTTCTTTTTTGGTTTACGCAATTCAATTTGTCACTATTGTATATAATGGGTACTGACCGTTCATTACACCTTTAAATACAATGATTTAAGAATCACTTCATACTCTAACTAATCGATTTTCTCAATTGCATTGGACGTGCTATATTTCAAAATTTATTGCTTTGCAGTGCTTGTACGAACACGCAAACTATCCAAACCTTAGTAAGCATTTTGTTTAATTATGAATAAACAACAAGCCATTTAGCGAATATACAAAAAGTAACTGAAAATATCTGACTTTATTTCAAATGTAGGCGTATCTATTATAAAAATCACAATTCTTCTGAGAGGTAGGTGACCATATATGATACGATACATCACCTTAACAATGGCATATAAACGTGCCATCATTATTAATGCCTATTTCAGTAGATTCTACAGATCAAAACATTTGCATCTAGCATTAATATATCTTATTTTTTATTAGAATCAAATAACGTATGCTCTCAAAATCGTATTCATCGCAATTAGCAGTAATTATTCCTGTATGCCGTATGCAACTGCACGTGTAATTAGGGGCTTGCTGTACACACTAAACTACTTCAGGTAGGTATGTGAATCGGTAAGTTGTGACACAAATTCCGATGCCCAAGCGAGTCTTCGCACATCCCAACGTTCCATAGCCGTCTCCTCTTGTATGTGCCGCTGCTGCCACCATCGTGGCTTGCCTTTTCACTATTTCCACAGCCCAATGAGGTATTACCGCTGTCTTATTGAATAATGAATTGCATTTGCTAAATGTTTCTCGTCGTTACTCTGCCTCTTGCGCCTTTTGACTAAAGAATGACGGCTGTAGCGAGAGCAGCTCCTAATTAGTTTGCCAAACGTTGCAGACATACATTAAATTCGTTTTCTCTAATTAAAATGCTGCGTTATTTATTTGTCTTGTACATTTACGAGTACAACTATATATTTCTAAAGTAGATATATTTTTTTCGTGTAATCGTGCAGCTACAAGTCGTAATTATTGACGAATTACAAGGTTTTTAATACTTGTATGAAACATTTGTGTGTACCTACATGTTTACAGAAACATATCTAATTAGTCCGTTACTGCATTCAAGAAAACTAATTTTCCTGAGTAAGTAATTGATATAAAGGCTTTTCTTTACTAGTACTTCACAAAATAAATCATAAATAAAGAATTAAAACTCAATCATTACCCACATTTTTAAAATAAAAACTTTATTGCCTATTGGATTTACTGGATTATTGGATTGGAGAAAAGATTACATCAGCCAAGGTGGTGCTACAGGGCAAATCTAATTTTCTTGAAGTTTCCTAGAGAATATAGTTGATTATAGTTGATTAGTCCACGTATTTATTGTATCAACCATTGATGCAAATGCATTGAACGTAGGTTTGTTCAAATAAAAGTTTAAGCCTGCTACTTTCTTGCCTAAATTAATGACGGGCCACATTCAGAGCTACAGTAGAGTAGTTTAATCATTAATTATTCTCCTAAAGTAATCATTCAGCGAAATAGATCTTCTATCTTCAGAGTTGTCCTCAGTTTGTACGTTTTTTTTTTGGATAACGTTTATTTGTTATAGTTTAATCAGGATCTTGTAACTATATTTTTCGCAACAGATCTTGATGGCTTCTCTATGTCAACATGCTCTTTTCTACGTTTAAGATTGTCGTATAGTATCTATGTACTGCATAAATCCGCGAATGTTAACAAACAGAAAAAAGTTCTCAGGGTACCAGCTTAGCCCACTCAGGGGTCGTCCAGGAGTAGCACAGGTGAAATTGCTTAACAAACTCACTTAAAAACTATCACCACTCTCAACAAGTGGCATGCTATTTCAAAAAAAGCAACAATTTATTTCAAATAAGTTCACAATTCGTATACAAACTTAAATTAATTGTAAATTCAATATAAATCTTAACACTCTAAATACCATTTTTTTATTATAATTAAATCCTTAAAATTACTATCGCCGTCTATCAAATTAAATTAAACCAAAAATTCTACTTTTCGACAGCCCCTGTATAAATATTTTTAAGGTCATATGTCATTAACCCACCAATTAATCGAAGTAGTTTTCTTTTTATAATTACTAATTTCTTTTAATTTTATGTTAATAAAAAAAATAGATGCAATCGAATAGTGAAGACCGTATTCAGTAGATGAACTTAATACCAAAAAAAATGTAACGGACTCAAAAGGGTAAAGGAAAAAAATCTAACTTTAAATTTTAGAACCTATTATCGCAATCAGATATTACAGCCTTGGTAAACAGACAGAAATCAGGATAGAAGGAAACGTTTGGCCAATCCTAGGGTATATCAAAATAAAATAAACATTAAAAATCCAATTTTAAATACGGAAATTTCAAATACAAATCCTTTAATACTCTTGGCGTCCTTTTTTAAATAAAGTCGACAAGACTCTCGTGACGGCTAGGCACATATTGACGAACTGACCCAGTTATTCAAATTTTTCTCGGAAAGTAAGTTATTTTTTCATTGGAGAAAACGAGGAGTACAAATTTGATAATGACATCTTGAAGAAAAAAAATATTAATGGACCAATTTTCGTTCTTTTTTTGTTAGTTTTCTATTAATGAAATTAATGCATTATTAAATTATATGTTTTCAGACATCTAGTTTGGCCGAATATTTTACAGTATCTAACTCATAGTATTAAGTAAAGTGACAACTTAACATCGATAACCCTTTTCTGGTGCGTATTTTCGATTTTAACTGAATTTGCTTTATTATTCCAATGGTAGTACCTAAAATTGTTGTTTAATTTTGAAAATTAACTCAACCCAGTTTTACCTTAGTTCAAAATATGACCTTATATGTACCATGTGGTAGCGGTGTTTCTTAATAATAACGAATTTCCATACTTTCCAACAATCCGACCATCCTAGTCACATTGACCCGAACAACAGCTAGATCTCCCCGAGGTTTTCCAGCTGATATAAAATACTTAATTCTACCTAACCCCTTGTAATAGTATTCTTTTAATTTTAAATGTAAATAAAATAGTGTCGGCTTTAAACAGTTGTCTTTATACAGTACATCCCTTCTTCTATAATGGTTTTGTGTAAGAATGTTTTCCTTTTATTGTTCTGTTACCTAATGAGGCACATATTTTACTAGTGGGACCAGAGTGAAAGAAGAAGGTTTATTTAATATAAAGAAATAAAACATGAATTATTTCCGTTTTTAATCTCAACACAATGAATAATCCTCAGTAGAGAACATATTGGAAAGAAAATAACAATCTGCTGGGCTTTGTTCAATGAATTATAAACAACCAACAATGAACATAGATACACCGGCAATCAACACACATTTCAACGAGTTTGATGCTTGTTTGAATTGAATAATCGATGTAAGTATTTGAATATTCGAACACAATATCAAATAAATTTTGAATACAAAAAGCAAAAAA
>SMLS01057250.1:0-13071 GCA_004785975.1 Popillia japonica
TACATACATACTACAACGCTAAGACCTGCTCAACGAAGTAACACGTCAATCGGAGCGAGCGTTTGACGGCACTTGCGATAATAAGAAATAATTGTTTCTTAGGAACACCATGCATAAGGTGCTAAGCAAAACAGTCCCGACCAGTTGCAGGCGCCGAAAGAACAACATCTTGTCCACAATGTTTACAAGTATTGATGAGTTTATTTCTTAATAAACCAAACTGTGTTGTGTTTAACCGTATTTATTGTACGATTATACATACAAGATATAAGTACATTAAAAAAACATTAAACCTGTCACTAAGACTTCTACTGTCATCTACATTCAGTCAACATAACAGTACATAGATGGCGGCAGATGTCTCACTTTAACAAGTATAACTTGCTTTTTGCTGATTTTTTCTGAATCTGCTGCAAATAACACATTTTAGTTGATGCCGTTTTTTATCTGAGACAGTACTCAATGCTACAAGAACATGCTGTGTTTGCAACGCAGTCTTGTGAGACTTGGGTGTTTTTGTATTATTAAGTCGCTGAGCTTCATTTTCTTTATTATCAGTCTCCAATTCATGTGTAACCAACTGATATGCTAAATTTTTAGTAAAATCTGCGTGCGTCCAGTTTACATTAGTCTTAAAGTATCTACTTGAAGGCTAGGTAGGCATTGGTTTCTATAATGCCTAAAAGTGATGCATACACTCTGTGTTTCCAGTTTTGTGTATGCCAAACTTTCTCCAGAGCTAAGCCAGACTGACGTTAATGATTATGTGTGTCTATTGATGGAGCTCCTTGGAAATATTTTCTATTATTTCAATTCAAGGCAATTCTAAAATATGTATATCTATGGCCATTTTCTTCGGTTCGAATTTTCTTCGCAGGCGTGCCTTCTAATGTTGTACCGCATGATCCCACAAAAGTGTGTATTTCCTCATCGGGCCACACGTAATTAATCAGTTTTACGTTGTTCACGGTTGCTTGTGCAACAATGGTAGAGCCTTTTTTGTGGACATTTCTCTTTTAATATTTTGATGAGAAATTGCTTTGTTGCTGTTTTTACAATGCCTACAATGGGAACTACACGGATACCTGGCAAACTTCTAGTCGACGAAGTTACTGTAGAAAATCCACAAGATATTGTAAATGCATTCGCTACATTATTTTCGGAATCTTACATTACCGATCACCAGCTTGTGCTTCCTAATAGTCTATCTCAACTACCATCGTTCGCCATTTGGCCGACAACCGAAGATACATTGATGAATATTATGGGATCATTTCCAGACAAGTGTACTGCTGGGGATGATACAGTGCCCAGTTTTTTGATCCGAGACATGCATCGTCTCTTGGCAACACCTTTGTGTAAAATGTCGCGATTGCCTCGTGTTTCCGGAAAAGCGGAAACGCACTAGAATAGGTCACATTGAAAAGATTTGCTCGTCCGCCGCGCAAATGTTAGGTTTTCTCATGAGATCTTCTAAGTATTTTAAAGGTATTTTGCTCTTCAAATCCTTGTACTTTGCATTTGTCTTGTCGAAGTTAGAATATGCCTCAATTATTTGGTTTTCTTTGTATGCCTCGCAACAACGGCCATTAGAACGTTTTCAACGTCGTTTTTTAAAGTTCATTTCTTTGAAGATTGATGGAGTGTATCCACCTTAGACTACATCTCAGAATGATCTCCTTCAAGTTCATCAAATGCAGTTGTTGGTATACAGACGTAATTTTCATAGGGCAAAATTTGTACACAAATTGCTAGACAACAGGATTGACTGTGCCTATTTACTATCATGTGTGTCATTTAATGTCACTCGTATAGCTGCTCTATCTACGTCTAGTCTACCAAAAGAAATGAAAGAGAATGCTGAGTGATATACAGGGTGTCTGTAAATGGTCTCTACACACGCCTACCACATATTTTCCTTATATCAAAATAAGCAGATTTAAGTAAACTTATCTTAGTTCAAAGTCGCTTAGTTTGGGCGCTATGGGGCCTTGAAGTTAAAATTTTCAAATCGTTTTTTTATTATAAATTTAAAACGGCTCATGCGATTTTAATAACATTTGGCATGATCAGTTAGTATTATTCAACAAATGTTCTGAGAAAATTTCAAGAAAATACTAATACCGGAAGTGGATGAAATACGCATGACCATTATGGAAATTAACATATTTTTTTTGCTGTCTGTAGTAGAGAAACGAAATAATTTTTATTCGATAGAGTATTCAAAAATGATCAAATTATGTCTCTTGTAAAATTTTATTATTTTTACTCGTTTTCGAGAAAAACGAAAAAAAGTGCTTATGGTCGCGGGTTCGAAAAAAAGCAAACAATAATCCAGTCGTCTATGAATTTCGCATGGCTACATAATAATAGTGTCAAATCTGAAGCCTAACTTTTCGTGGTTTATCATGGCCTTACACACCAATACACCAATGCAAAATATACCGATATGCTACTGATATTTGGATTTTGTGAAGAAATTACTCGAGAATGTGTTAGGGTGTATTCTGTGAGGTTTCCAAATCTTCGAATACCAAGTCACCCAACGTTTGCTGCCGTTGAACGACGTCTTCGGGAGACCGGGCGCTTTACTCCTGCAACCGCTGATTATGGAAGGCAGTGTTTTGTAAGGGTTCCTGAAGTTGAAGAAGAAATTTTGGAACGTGTTGAAGAAGATCCAGAAATAAGTACTAGACGAATAGGTAGGGAAGTAGGAGTATGTAAAGATGTCGTTCACGCAGTAATTCGTTAGTAACAGTTGCTACAGGCATTCCGTAAAATAACAGTTCAAGATCTTTTAGAACATGATTCCGAAATGCGCCTGGGTTTTTGTCGCTTTGTTAATGGGCAAAGAGAAGCAGATTTACTCTTTGGCAACACTATTTTGTTTACGGATGAAGCTAGTTTCACAGGAAACTGGGTAACTAATTTCCATAACGAACGTTAATGCAGTTGAAAACCCGCATGCTATAAAGATACATCATTTTCAACACGAATTTAAACTTAATGTGTGGATTGGAATAATTGGCAATTTTATTGTTGGTCCTGTTATTCTTCCACAAAGATTAACGGGAGACATCTACATGCAATTTCTACAAAATACATTGCCAGATTTGTTAAACGATTTACCTGTACAATTTCAGAGAGATTTGTGGTACATGCTCGAGGGAGCTCCACCACATTTTCCAGTAGATTGTTCGAAACTACCTACATTAAGTATACCCAAACAAATGGATAGGTAGAGGTAACGACGCTCCTGTAAATTGGCCACCACGTTCTCCAGACTTAACTCCAGCTGATTTTTTTGTATGGGGACATCTTGAGTCCGTGGTTTACAAGACAACTGTGGCTAATAAAGCACAACTATGGCAACGTATTCAACATGCAATAAATGACCTTAGATGTGATGGACAAATTTTGCAAAGAGTACAGTTTAATTCTTTCGTCGTATAAATCTTTGTATGCGTGTAAATGGAGAACACTTTCAACAGTTTTTGTGACATATTTATTATTTGTGTTCATGTTTGGGTCATTTAATTGCTTTAATCATTTTTGTGTACAATAACCTAATACGAATTATTAAAATACAAATTTCGCAAAAACCGTTAGAGTAATCAATTCTTATAATAAGTGCCGTTTTTGTAGTAAATAAGTTACCTAAAATATCCGAAACCGTGAACTTTTACTAAACCTATTCGTTTACCTGTAGTCTTTATTTGAGCAGTATTTTTAGCCTTGCGAAATTCGTTTATTTCTGACAGGAATCATAGGCGACTGGATTACTTTTTGCTTTTTTTCGAACCCACGACCATAAGCACTTTTTTCCGTTTTTCTCGAAAACGAATAAAAATAAGAAAATTTTACAAGAGACATAATTTGATCGCTTTTGAATACTCTATCCAATAGAAACTATTTCGTGTTTTTACTACAGACAGCAAAAAAAATTATGTTAATTTTCTTAATGGTCATGCGTGTTTCATTCACTTCCGCTATTGGTATTTTCTTGAAATTTTCTCAAAACATTCGCCCAATAATACTAACTAATCATTCCAAATCTTATAAAAATCGCATGAGCCGTTTTGAATTTATATTAAAAAAACGATTTGAAAATTTTAACTTCAAGGCCGCATAGCGCCCAAACTAAGCGACTTTGGACTAAGGTAAGTTTACTTAAATCGTCCTATTTTGGTCTAAGGAATATGTGGTAGGCGTGTGTAAAGACCTTTTACAGACACCCTATATTTATTGGAGAAATAAGCAACTAATTATTTTGTTTTTTTTTCTTATTATCTTATTAATATTTATTGTTGTAAAATATGTATTCACATTGTATTGTATTTGTCCTGTGATTGGGGTGACCTGTTGGGCAATAAACATGTATTATTATTATTATTATTATTATTATTATTATTATTATTATTATTTAGGTGAGAACTCCTTGCGGGTAAAAGTTGTATATACGGCCTTAAGCAGGCAAGCATATCAGTATCAGCATCTATTTTGCTTTCTGTGTGTGGGAACCTATCTAAACCCAGGGTTGTGCATACAGCATTTATGCTTTCGGGAGGGTGGCCTTTATTTTTTCTTTCTTGGGGAGGTATGGTATTGTGCGTTGTTGTTCTATTTATATCATCTATGTATTCTGGCTTAGTACTTGTCTCATAATACTGCTAGACTCCAGCACCACTATTTTTTGTAGTTGTTTATATATTGCAGGCTGCAAATTTAGCGTTCTAAGTGCATCATGTAGCTTTTGCGGGATCTCCCCAGTTGCACCGATTATAATTGGTATAATAATTACTTTGTTTTGCTTCCATGTTTCTTTTAGGTCTTGTGCAAGAGGCAGGTATTTGTCGATCTTGTCTCTTTGTTTCGCCTGGATGTTGGATGGCGCGGGTACAGAGATGTCGATCAGGTATGTTATGTTGCGTTCTCGATCTTGCAGAGTGATATCCGGTCTGTTATGTTGGACCGTTCGATCCGTTTGTAGTGTCCTGTTCCAGTACACCGTCGCCTTAGGGAGTTCTACTATGTTGCTGGGCTGATACTTGTAGTAAGGTGTTCGTTTCGTGTTTGGGTCGTGTAATTTACATATTGCCTGATGTACAACCTTTGCAACATTGTTATGGCGTCTGGTGTATTCCTTCGGTGCTAATATAGAACATCCACTCAGTATGTGCTCTATCGTCTCTGATTTTTCACCACATATTCTACAAGCTGTTTTGGCGATGTTCTCTTTGAGTATGTGTTTCTTGTAGTTGAGGGTTGGAATTATTATTATTATTATTATTATTATTATTATTATTATTATACTAATAAAATAATTAAAAAATGTATTAGTGCCTATAATTGAAATCAGAATTTGAAGTTTTCAAAAGCATCGCAGTCGTACCAATCTCTGAATATTTAATTACATTAAAAAATCCGTTTCTTTACGATTATTCTAAGCCTTCCGTTATAATTCCGCTATAATATTATTTAATTAATGCAAATGAGTAATAAACCCAAGGTGCAAGGCAATATTTCCCAACGAAACAGTTCACGTTTAGTCATCGAGACAGTTCGCAATTTATGGTCCGTTTAGAAAGTAGCGGATTTATTTAAAACGAATAAATACGAAATACGATACTAGATGCGGTAATTCAAAAGTAATATAACATCTACATGCTCACGTGTAATATTACGAAACGTTATTATATTACCCACTTCCTTTCACTCAATATGCATTACGAATTTGTACCGTGATCATCGTTATCATCGTTCATGTCATGATTGTCGAAATTACCGGTCTCTCGGCGCATTTTCACCCGAAGATCCAACCGGGGAGTAATTTCGAAAAATCGAAATGGGTAATAGACGCCGCTCGCGTACCTACGGATGTAGTTGGGATTCACATTACACTAGCTGTCCGATTAAATTCTAATAGAATTTGCAGAAAACAATGGAACACGATTCCGATGCTTGGCGAGGAAAAATATTAGATAGAGAGAAAACAACGCCTTTTATGTTATGGAAATGAGAATGTGACGTACCCTATAGATATGTACGATGCTTAAGATACGTTAACGTAGAGAACATTGACCAGAGCAAATCTGAACGCGCTACCTTCGTATTATTGGACCCCGGAATAAAATACCGTCACGTGTAGGATGTAGTACTGTGTAGTCGCAGAACGAATACACCGCCACGGATATTATTTAAATCGTCTTCACTATGTTAGTTAACCCTTGATCTGTTAGAGGTTATTCCGTAATGGGGCGTAATTTATGTCATGTCTGTCTTCTTTTTTGCTTCCTTTAATATACTTAAACATTGTTTTATTTCCAGATATTGCACGACAGAACGCCAAAGGAATCAAGTGAGCTTTCAAGCTGTACGGAGAGCTTGCAGGGAAAGGGGATCGTTATTCGAAGATCCAGCTTTTCCAGCTGGTCCCAAATCGTTGTACCACCACAAGAAACCGCATTTAAATCCCATAGTATGGATGAGACCACACGTACGTATAATTATTAAGAATAGAAAGATATGTTCAAGAGAATTGCCATTTACATTCTCCACTTCCATGGTTTAAAAGCTGTCTTTAAGGACACTATCAAAAAAAAACACTTAACAGCTATGCCAATCTCTTCTTCTGACTGAAAACTTCTCCATATCAAATGTTTTTTAACTCAAAAAATAGCCAGAAGCCACACATCGACTAGGTAGTGAAAGAGTGGTGAAAGTTCTCTGGTGATAATTCAGTTTTTTTCCATAACAGAAGCTTATTCTATGGGCACTATTCACCCGAAATTCCACAAACTAAACTGCAAATTGATAGATTTTTTTTTAACAATATCACATTTCTCTGATTTATTACACCGTAATGTTATTACTATGTCGAGATAATCAAGGAAGTGGACCTCCTTTCCTTGTATACAAATAAATTTACTCTGTCCACTTCAATTTGATAAATACAAAAGATATAATTCATGTTCTGATGGTTTACAGTCGACGTAAGCCTTATTTTTCGCATTATTCACTAGATCTATGCCTTGCAAGGTTATTATAAATTATACTGACGATATTTCCTGTTTATCCAATGCGCAGAATTAAAAGGAGGATACACTAATTCATTATTATACAACACTGGTAGAAAAATAATAAGTACTAGTTTAATTAATTTCATGCAATTTTGCAGCCGCGAATCCTTGTAATGTGAGTAATTTATGCACGTATAAATACATGCTTGGCCAGATGTGATGTGAATTATTTCGAATTAATATTTGTTTGACTTGTTTTTCTCTGTGATTACATAACCAGTGAAAACAATAAGAAATTATGCGATATCACAGCATTCTTTCCCGATAATGTGCTTTTATCAATCAAAAAATCACTACAATATCACTATGATCACATCACTTGAATTGGAGCCGTCAATAAATTAGAATGTATTATCATAGTTGTAATACAACTATGTACTGTTAGATTCCAGATATCCATATCTGTAATACGCACGCCATGACAAACAAACTCGCAAAGAGGTGATAAATTGCAAAAAATCATAGTGATCGCAAGAAGTCTTCATGTTATACAAGTTAGTAAGCTAACAAACTACCCATAAGAAATCCTACAAACGGAATAAAAATATGTATGTATGTATATGAAATGACAAATATCACTGTTATATCACAGTCACTGTAACAAATAAATTAATACCAGTTACAGTGATTACGCAGTGAACATAGTACATCAACCAATATAACATTACTGTGTTAGCACCTGAAAAAGCAGAAAAATTAGAAGTGACAATATGGTACCTGTGATTGTAACAAGTCAAATGATTTCTATTCATAGAAACCAATACAAAAACGTGTAGCTTGTAATAAATCACGATAAATGATAAAAATCGCAGTTCCTGTAAGAAGCATAAAGTATAACTAATCGTATAAAACCAACACATAACTATCACTAAGATATCGCTATACTATTAACAATCAATCGACGAACCGTTATATCGCAGTCACTATGGCAAACATAAAATAGTAGCAGTCACTGTTATAATAGGTGATCAACAACAAACGTAACAGTTTGTTTGATTTCAGTATCTAAATCACAGTCGTAACCCCCTACTCGTAAACAACATACATATATATGTCTCTGTGACATCACTGTGATTCTAACAAGCAGGGACTTCCTATATTTTCCTAAAGCATCACTGTTATGATGTCTGAATACCAATAAATGTAGCAAATCACATAAACATAATAGAAATATGGTTGTGACATCACTATTAGTCATTGTAGCAAATCAAACTATTAAACGGCAAATATCACTGTGATATCACAATAATTGCATAAAAAGTAAACATCACTATGGTGACATAGTGAATGTGAAAAATCTCGTTATAGCATACATATCACTGCAGCATTATTGTGATATATAAGCTGTAATAAATCCGTATAGAATCACTGTAGTTCTAGCTATCTATTGATAAACAACAAATATTGCTGTGACATCACACTAACTATGATAAATATGATAAAAGTAACTATAACGGCGCTATAAACTTCAAAATCATACAATTAATGTTCCTAGTGCATAATCATCATCTCATTATTGTGGTTGTAGCCAATTACATCAAGAGTTATTATGACATAGTGGTCGTAAGACATTCGACCAAAACTGCTGCAGAACTGCTGCTATCACATCGCATCGTACTATCATTATATCATTCTGCCTAGAATAAACTTCAAATGGTAAAAATCACTACAGTACCGAAGTGAACGTAAAAATCATGTTGTAACTAGAAAGATCCTTAATAGATCATCCCCCACAATCACATAAATGTTTTGCAAAGTTAACGAACTATTTTAGTGACTTTTACAATGGCACTGTGATATCACAGTGATATTTATCATTTAGCACTAATCACATACAGAGGGTATATAAATGATTGAAGGACGTTTGAATTTCCCGCTTTAAATATCATATATCATAAGCGTAACATTAAAAAATTAGAATAGCGACCAATGTAGTAATAATATTAATAATATTTTATACTGAAGATTACATGTTCAAACAATTCTAGGCAATGGTACCGGCTTTTGATACAGAAAACGGGCGATTTTCGGACTTGCCACTACTACCCAATAGCAATTCTTCTCAGTTTTCAGAATAATATAGGTTGAAATTTGAAACATTTCTCCTTCGGGCCGAAATTTTGAAAAAACCGCGAAAGTTGCTAAGATTTGATGCCTTAGCTGCTATTTGTATATATTTTTGGACCAAATAAAGCCCTTTAACCCAAATCTGAGACTTTTATCGTATTCAGCATGGTCAATTATATACATAACCAAAATTTGAACGAAATCCAACGCACTTCGGAAATTGTCAAAATCCACATTTTTTCCGTATCCTCTCCTTGCGTTTTTTGAAAATAATCTCGATCTCTCCGATTTTGCTGAAATTTTGAATATATTTGTAATTGACCGTGCTGAATACGACAAAACTGTCAGATTTGAGCTAAAGTGCAGATTTTGGACAAAAAATCTATAAACAGCAGCTAGGATTCGGGGCCCCAACTGCTACTTATATATTTTTTGGCCAAATATCGCCATTTAGCCAGAATCTGACAAGTTTATTGTATGCAGCATGGTCAATTATATACATTATCAAATTTTGAACGAAATCGAACGCCCTTCGGAAATTTTCAAAAATCCACATTTTTTCCATACAAACCCCTTGCGTTTTTTTTTAAATCTTGATCTCTCCGATTTTGCTGAAATTTTGAATATATTTGTAATTGACCGTTCTGAATACGTCAAAACTGTCAGATTTGAGCTAAAGAGCAGTTTTTGGACAAAAAATCTATAAACAGTAGCTAGGATTCGGGGCCCCAACTGCTACTTATATATTGTTTGGCCGAACAAAGCCCCTTGACCAAAATCCGACAGGTTTATTGTATTCATCATGGTCAATTACATGCATAACGAAATCGAACGCCCTTCGAAAATGGTCAAAAATCCACATTTTTTCCTTGGGTTTTTTTTTGGAAAAAATCTCAATCTCTCCGATTTCGGTGAAATTTTGACTATATTTGTAATTGACCGTGCTGAATACGAGAAAAGTGTCAAATTTGTGCTAAAGCGTTTTGCTATACTAGGATCTCAAATCCCAGCACCTTTCAATCATTGCTAAAGGCTGTGTACAAATACAGTGATGTCACGCGAGGATTATACATAATTCATAAAATGTGTGACTATCAGAATGACATCTTGGTGGTAAGTACGTAATTGGTAACAAACTACAGAAATCACTGTGATATCACAGCGCATTAAATGTAACATAGAAAATAGGTAATTATTCTGGCAACATAGGAACGTAAGAGATTACATGAGGATGAAAACTTTTTCTAAGCTAAATGATCGTCACAATTTTCTACCACTAAATATTCTTGTGATACTATGTGAGTGTAGGAAATCGCGGAAAAGTGACCAATGATTGACGATATAGGTACACACAAACGGTTCAGACAAATTTGAACAATATGTTAATAAATCACTATTGGATCACTATTGACAATTTTTAAGAAACGAAAAACTTTAATATCGCAATCTCAGTAAGAAAATCAAAGATTGTATAAAATCGCCTAAGAGCGACATATATCACTAAAATGTCACTAAAATCTCGCCAATCCATTGAAAGATGAATATCACTAAGCAATCGCTGTGGTTGTAGACGCAAATCGTTAGTGATATTTCTATTCTATATATCTGTCGTGGTCTTATCGTAGAATTGCCCACATCATGAAATGCTCGAGAATTTCATGAAGTGGTCGCATTTCATGAAATTTTTCACTGTCCATTGGCCACATCATGATGTTCCTTGGCCAGATCAATGATAAGAAATCGTTTGTCGATATGTTCAACTAAAAACGCAGCTACTTCATGAAATGGTCAAGATTATTTGATCATATCGTAAAATCGTTACATTACTACCGTTGCTAGCAGCTAGTTGATTTTAGAAACGGAGTTTACAAAATCGGAACTCATTCACGGACAATTAAAAATTGGTTTGCTCGACAGAACATACGGGTATCGTCTAAGAATTACTCTGAAGTTATATCAGAATTGCCAATATCATTAAGGGAAGCTGTAAATTTCCAATTTTTTTTTTGAGACCAAAGCTTTCAAAAATGCTTATGCAAGCCAGCAAAAAACCAATACCGTACAAAGAGATGTGCATGTTTCGAAAACAAACATCTTTGTTCTTCAAAGTATCACCATAGTTTGTCATGCGCCAACAAATGACTGAAATATTGTAACACCGTCTTCTTTAATTTTTAATTCATATAAAAATTGTTTGTGCATTCCATGTGATATTGGACTTGGAGAACAATAAACAAGTTCCTAACACATTCTAGATTTTTATTAAATATTTTATGGACACCCTATTTCCGCGATATGGCCACACCTGGATGACAAATTCGTGAAATGTTCACGATTTAATGATCTGGTCAAATTTTGTTAGAAATGCGACCACTTCATGAAATTCTCGAGCATTTCATGACGTGGGCAATTCTACGATAAGGCCACGACATATCTATATTTTTTTCTAGTGAGTAGATAGTATTTTCCGAATTCTAACGCAGCAGTTTTGTCGTTAGGTACATTCAAGCGAATTACAATTCAAACGATGATGACGATGTAAAATTACCGAGCGTAATAAAATTTTTATGTACTACGGTACTATTTAATTAAATGCAGGCGTATGCATCTAACCTCCTCGTATTCTCGTAATTGTTACGTCGTTTGTTCCCTCTGCATTACAGAAACACATACGTAATAAGTACTACCTGACGGGAATTAAGTTGCTACAGCACCTGTTTCAGTTTATGTCAGGTTAATGTCAAGAGATACGTACAACAACGGTTCATCGTAGTCGTAGCGTGTAGTTGACCTAGATGAATGCGGGTTATATAAGGTACCTACACATACATATAAGTTGCGCGTACCTATACGTTTTACGAATGTATACGCTTCTTACACAGCCGGAGGAAAATTGAATAAAATTCGCTAGCATCCAGGTAACCTAACACACTTTGCGATATTATGCAATTGCGGTCAAACACCAACAAACACCAAAACGGAACTGAATAAAGAACAAATTCTTTTTCTGCTATTATAACTGTGAAAGGATTAATTAATGTGTCAAGTTATAAATATTCATCATTACATACGAACCATACCCTACAGCGGAGCTATCGTAAAACTCACCAGATTATATTTTTCTCTTCATTAACAATCCGAAACGCCAGATAAAATCTACAGCGCAAAGCGCGGACTCTCGCAATCTTGAACACATCAATAAACTCCGCAAGAAGTGTTAAATAAAACTTGAAATGTCTACGAGTACTACGATTTTATCGCCTTGCGGATTGGGCCGATTAAAATCACCGTCGAATTTATGTTTGAACGAACACAGTTTCCACGTTAAACTGTGAGATAATGGGCAAAATTTCTGTCTCGTCGAATTGAATACTATCGTAATATTATTAAAAATCTATAATTCGAATTATGTGACACGGCAGATTCTAGTCTCGAGAATAGACAGACGTAGATATAGAAAAATAATCGTAATTACAGCGCCTTTCTTCGTGAACAAAAAGCGTTAATTGTACTACGAAAACGAAACTGAAAACGCCAACGTCGACGTTCGAAGAAAAGTGAAACGGAAGGTGTATTATTCATTGATGAGAACGCTTTTCTAAACGGCGTCTCTGAAGGACTCTTCAAAAGAAACTGAATTGAAGTAGAATTTACCATTGACGAAATAATAATAAATACTATTCTTCGGCTATCTAGTGCTGTTTCGTAATCTCGTAATACGTGCTCAAGCGTTTGATGAGACAATTGATTTGACTAACGCAATTCCGAAGAAACGCTCCTCTATATACTTGAGGTATACAAGTGTCTTCTTTTAATATTAAAATGATGGAATTATATTTACATCCATAAGAAATAAGAAGAAAACAATAACTAACCGCTATTTAAAACAGCTTTTGTTTGGTAAAAAAGCAACCAAGACCATCTA
>SMLS01057265.1:0-10787 GCA_004785975.1 Popillia japonica
TTACCCTCCCATTGTTTGAATAAGATTTGCAACCATACGGGTCTAAAATAGTAACACAAAACCGCCTACGACTTAGATGTCGCTGGCGAGAAAAACCGCCTTTCATCCATCGCCTTATTTATCACACAGCTCGTCAGTTGCGATTGACCGTTGCTCTAATATGCAATGCCGCCGTATTGGCCGTATTACCATAAGTGAGGAGCCTTTAGAAGAAAATTAATTCTATTTCATTTTCGCTAAAGATAATAATATTGCTCACATAAAATATTTAAAACGACTATCTGATGAGTTTAACGCTTTCATAAATATTTTGATAAAAGAGTTCCCGGCATTTTATGAAAATTTTAAATTATCTATCAGCGTAACTGCAAATATACAACATCAATGTAAAACAATAATGAAAGGTTTTACAATGTAACTTGTAAAACTCATTTACATTACCTCATTTCTGTTTTTATTACAATAATGATTAACAGAATTAACAAAAATATAATTCAAAAAGTACATTGCTATAATTCTAAAAATAAACTTACAATTCTGTCATCGAGATAATACATTCTTTTTCTGTCGATCGTTTATTTTATTTGTATAATTTTGTCTTTAAAATATATTTTATATACAGGGTTATTCACGCTATACGGCACGGAATATTGTGGCGAAAATACCTGGTCTTCAAAAAGTTTTGTTTTTGGGATATATGCAGGTCTATTACGGGTACTTTTTAGCCTTATTTTCATACTATAAAGGGTGTCGCAAAAGGTCTAAAAGTATCAAAGTTGTTTTTTTTTTTAATGGAACACAATGAAAGTTATTGCATTTTTGGATTCTCCGATCAAAATAAGTAAGTAGTATACTAACCTTAAGGTTTCTTCGGTTATTTGAATTTTCTCCAAATTTAACCTTATTTGCAGATTTCAAATACTTAAGAAGTATTTAAGTTATGTAAGTGAAATTTACAATAAAGTGTACCAATAGATCATATTTTATATCTCAATTATAATAAAGTTGCCATCTTATACAGAGCGTCCAAAAATTAAAAGTAATGAAATAAGAACTTTAAGTGTCTATAACTCGATTAATTTAAATAGGACGCCATATTTTTTAACTTACCAGAAAATGTACTTTTTAATTATCTATCGAATGGTATTTGTACCAAAGTCTTTGTATTTTGACAGAGTACGCAAAATAATATTTTTTTTGTAGGATTTGGTGATTTTTAAATAAATTGTTAATGTATCTAGATGCCTGTGGTATTTAAAAATGTCTGATGATTTAGAATTATAAGAATAATAATGAAGAATATCTTTACCAGTATTACAACATTGCATTTCCAGACACTTACATATTTGTTTTTGAAAACTACTGCCAATTCTGGGTAACATCTGTGGGGTTAAAGTTTCAAAAGCGTTTCTTATGCATATTTCTATATCGTGAAGTGTCGTAGGCGTATTATAGACAATTCTTTTTACGTATCCACATAGAAAGAAGTCTGGTGAAGTTAAGTCGGGATATCGTTATTATTTGAATATTGGTGTGATGTTGCTTATTCACAATGAAGATTTACACTAAAGAAGAGCGCATTAATATGGTATTTATTTTTGAATAATATAAACAAAATTTTTCATTGGTTTCTCGAATCTATGCTCATAGTTTTCCTGTAAGAAATCATCCTAAGCCAGCCGTTTTTGAGAGACTATTAAAACATTTCAGAAAGTAACTTGTTGCCCAGAGTTGGCAGAAGTTTTCAAAAACTAATATCTAAGTGCATGAAAATGCACTGTTGTATCATAAATTACATTCTAAGCTTCTGAATACTTGTAACGATATTGTTCATTATTATTCTTATAATTGTAAATCATCTGATATTTCTAAATATCACAGGCATCATACGCTAATAATTTATTTAAAAAACACCAAATCCTACAAACAACTATTATTTGGCGTATTCTGTAAAAATACAAAGACTTTGGTATAAATACCATTCGATAGATTTTCCTACACATTTCCTGGTAAGTTAAAAAATATGACGTCCTATTTCAATTAATCAAGTTATAGACATTTAAAGTTCACACTTGATTAATTTTAATTTTTGGACACCCTGTATAAGATGTTGTAAGAAATTATTTTACAGGAGTCTATAGTAATGACTAGCTTTGTATTTTTATATATGTAGTAGGATGTAGTAGGAGTCTTATCTCGATAATCGAACATTCTTCGTTTCATATAAAGGATTTAATTCTATTCACCGATCTGTTCCATCTGGGATCCCGCAAGGATCCAATTTGGGCCCACTTTTATTTTTGGCATTTATTGATGACCTATCTAATTTATTGAAATGCGAATGTCTGTTGTTTGCGGATGATGTTAAATTATTTTCTGAAATTACATCACTAGATGACGTCTTTATACTGCAATATAATTTAAACCTGTTGCACGAATGGAGTATTATTAATAAATTAAGTATTAATATATCAAAATGTAATGTCATGTCTTATACACGTAAGAAAACTCCTATAATGTACGAGTATCGCATCGATAAGGAGATATTGCACCGTCCCCCAACAGTAACGGATTTGGGTGTTATATTTGATCCTGTATTGTCTTTTGGTAGACACATTGGCAACATTGTTTCTAATGCAAATAAAATGTTGGGATTTGTATTGCGTGCATCGAGACACTTTCATCGTCCTACTACTATGTTCATATTATTTAACAGTCTTGTCAGGTCCAAACTAGAATATGCTTCTTTAGTTTGGAACCCCATTTATTTCACACATAGAATTCAATTAGAAAATGTACAACGAAAGTTCTTGAAGTATATATATTTTAGGACTCATGGTGTTTATCCCGATCGTGGCCACCCTCAGGAAGAGTTACTGACAGTATTCAAAACAGACTCACTGTTAACAAGGCGGTCAATTCACGGCTTAAAATTTTTATTTAATATCATTCACGGTCGTGTTTCTTGTCCTCAGATACTTGAGCGCTTAGCTTTTCTAGTACCACGCCAAGCAAGCAGAAACTCTCAAACGTTTTATATACCTACACCTCGTTCTAATTTATTGTTTAAATCTCCTATAAGATTTATTTGTGAAACATATAATAACATCTGTTCAAAATGTGATATTTTTGCGTGTAGTTTACGTACGCTTGTAGAAACGTATTTACAATACAGCTCTTTGTAATGCATTTGTAATATATTTAAGAATTTGTTGCACTAATAGTCTATATGATTGTATTTTTGTTTATCTTTTGTTTTGTCCTTAATTTTGTTACACTGTTGGACAAATAAACCATTATTATTATTATTATTATTATATAGATGGCGTTGTATACAGAATAATGTGTGTGTAATGCAGTCCGTAACAAGTGATTGAAAAGCATGTACTACGATGTATTATTAAGAAGCTTTAATGTGGTTTTACTGAATAAATAATTATTGAAGAAGTGCATTTATCATTTATATCAACAGGTTATGGGTCCAGGCTACTCGGGCATTTGACACACGATATATCAAGGAAAAATTTGGCACACGATATATCAAGAAAAAAAAATGGCATTTCAAGCGGGAAAAAATTATTGTGACGAACCTCTAAATCGTAATAACTATTACAACTGGAAATTCAGGATTAAGATGATATTAGCGGAAAATAACGTACTTGAAGTAGTTGAAACTGAAACAAAACTTGAAGAAATTACAGACGAAGAAAAGAAGAAAGAACACATTAAAAATGAAAACAGAGCAAAGAATTTAATAATTCAATTCGTGGAAGATGACCATTGGAAAGTTTGAGAGACAAAAGTAGTGCATATCAAATGTGGAAAACGTTAGAAGATAAATATGACAAGAAAGGGTTGCCAGAGCAGTTATTCTTAAATAAAAAAAATGATGTCATTAAAATTAAAGGAAGGAAACTCTTTAGATAGTTACATTCGAAAATTCGAGGAAATAGTGAGACAATTGAGGAATAGTGGTGTAGAAATTAAAAGATGAAGATTTCACATGCAACTTACTATTAGGGCTACCAAAATCGTATGACACAGTTACAACCGTAATAGAAAATATACCTAAAATTGAATATGAAATAGTAAAGACGAAGCTGAAGGCAGAGTATGATAAAAGGCAATTGATGGAAAACACAAATACGAACATGAGACAAAATCAAACAGCTTATCATTCAAGTAGCCGGGGATGTTTTAGATGTGGTGAAGTTGGACACTCCAAGCGAGATTGTAAAAGGAATTACAATTCTGAAGCTCGAGGGCGAAGTCAAGCTGCGTATCAGGAGAAACCAAACAATTACGAGCAAGGAAAAAGACATTTTCCGCAGAATAGAGGAACAAGAAGAAGCAGTAAAAGCACAAAAGTATTTGTGTCATGGGTCGACAAATACAAGGAAATAGAAGCAAATGATAAGGTAACCTTTTTTGTTGATTCAGGCTGTACAGTTCATATGCTAAATAAAAAACAGTATTTTAGTGATTTAGTTATGCTCAAAAATCCTATAAGGATAGTCGTTGCTAAAGATAAGGAATTTGTATTAGCGTAGCAATAGCAAACATTGTAGCTTATAGTATAGTTAAAAATCAAAAGTTAAAATGCACCCTAAAGAATGTTTTATATGTACCAAATTTAAGAAAAAACTTGCTATCTGTTAAGAAATTAGAAATGTCAAATATGAAGGTAATATTTGAAAATGGTTTTGTAAAATTATTTGATAAAAATATGAAACTAATAGCTATAGGTGAAAAAAACAATTTATATGAGTTGTCATTTGATGTTCAAAATTTACAGTGTCTAAATGTTGAAACTATAAATAACGATTTCATGAAATGGCATAAGAGGTATGGTCACATAGGCTTTTCAGGGCTAGAAAGATTAATTCAAAAAAATATGATAGATGGTATAGATAAAAATATTAAAGTTCAAAAGGTTGAATTTTGTGAACTTTGTGTTAGTGCAAAATGTCAAAGTTGCCACTTGGTTCTAGATCAAAAAGTAATAGAATCTTAGAAATAGTTCATTCGGATGTATGTGGGCCGATCTCACCTGAATCTTATGATGGAAATAAATATTATCTGAGTTTCATAGATGATTTTACAAATTTTACTGTAATTTATTTAATTAAGAGAAAAAATGAGGTTTTTGGCAAATTTAAGGAATATTTAAACATAGCAGAATTAAAATTTAATTGTAAGCTATCGAAACTGAGGTATGACAATGGAGGCGAATACGTATCTAATGATTTCAGAAATTTCTGTAAGAAAAGAGGAATAATTTTGTATTACACAATTAGATATACTCCACAACAAAATGGGAAAGCGGAACGTATGAACAGGACTTTAGTGGAAAGAAGAGCTATGATTGAAGATTCCAGTATACCAAAGGAATTTTGGGGAGAGGCAATATATTTTGCGACCTACGTTGTAAACAGAAGTTTTACGTGTAGCCTACCTGACGTGACGCCAGCGGAAAAGTGGTTTGGAAGTTAACCTAATGTTAAGAATCTAAGGGTGTTTGGTTGTTTGGCGTATAATCATATACCAAAAGAATTAGGCGGAGAAAAGTTCGATCCAAAAGTAGAAAAATGTATCATGTTAGGATATGCTTCAACACGATATAGATTATGGAATATTGAAAAACAGAAGGTAATAATATGAAAGGACGTTCAGTTTGATGAAAACAATTTTTAGTATAGGAATAAAATGGGAATGATAATTGATGACGACGAAGACTTAAATAACAAGGATAAACTATGGAATGTAAATCAAAACAGTGACACTAGTAGTAAAAATAGTGAGGACCAAGACAAGATTGAGAACTGGTATTGGGGGATCTGGGTTTTTTAATGTTTACCCGTGCACGCCGCTGGCTGGAGTTCTTTATTTCTTTTTTAACTAATTAATAAATAATTAATTAATATAATTGTTTCATTTAATTTTTTTTAATTTTAATTTAACACTCCTAACACGAATAAGGAGATAGTATGAATAATAACAATAATTAGTGTTTAATTATTTCAATATACAGTAACATAACAATATATTGTTATGTTATTATTGTTATTATTCGCACTATATCCTTATTCCTGTTAGGAGTGTTAAAGTTAAATTAAAAAAATATATATTAAATTAAATTAAATTAAACAATTATATTAATTAATTAATTATTAATTAGTGAAAAAAAAATAACTCCAGCCAACGGCGTACACGGAGAAAAATTTAAAAACCCAGATTATAATGTGAAAAATTTTATTCCTCAAAATTTATTGTAAAAACACATCACAAACACATATAATACATAATTACATCCATTTAGGCACAACAAACATGAAATTCAAGCTGGAATTACAAAAATCATCTTTAAAGAATATCAAGCAGTACATTTGGAAATTTACGGAGTGGTAGGCCTGGGTGAAACGGAGAAACAAAAGGGAGGGGAGAGTTGTTTACGAAGTTTTTGACGACTGACAGAAAAAACAAGTCACGAAAACCGATTTTAACGAAAATACAACATTTTAAAGCAAGTAAAAGTTTATAAGTGCCCATTAGACCTTCAACCATCAAAATTAAACTAGTGAACAGTGAAGAAAACCCGAAAAAAAGGAAAACAAGATTGGAAACGGCAGGGAGGAGTTTGTAACGCGCACAAAAGGATATCAGATACGAAAAACCCACACACATTTAATTAATTGGGAAATTACAGGTAAGGGTTCAGTGTGGGTTATTTAGATAACCATTGTAAAAAATTTAATCACATTATAATCGGTTCTTTTTAAACTGTTCATATTTTTTTTATTTTTTGTCATAAGTGACACAACAATATAGTATATAGGTGATAGTGCAACAGAAAAACATACAAACACTGTAAATAAAGCTGTTGACGCATGCATGTATATAACATACATTATGTTTATAAATGTTTGAGATCGAGGTCAAATTAAAGACGTGAAATTAGAAATTTAAGTTGGCAGTAAAATAAATTCCCCTATCAGTATACATAGCACAGATCTGTAGTCATTACGTTTATGTCACGTCCTTGTCCATTTTTGTCTAAAATTTATATTGCTTCGTCGTTATTTTTTCGTGTTGCTGTTTTGGATAGTTTAAAAACCTCTTCTTTTGAGAGCTATTGAAGATATTTTAATCCAACAAAGTAAGACTTCACGGTTATTAAATTACTGCAAGAGAATTACTTATTTACCAGTATCAATCTGTATATTTGGTTGCTTATGGTTCTAATCTCAATCATTTATGAACATATTGTATATACGTTTCAGCTTACTATTAGGCATCAAGAAAATACAATGCATAGCGCTATTCTCCGCCAATATCAGCTAATTCCTTTAGTCTCCTTAGGAAATTCTGCATAACAATAGTCATTCATTATGAAGCCAATATATTCACAGTGTGCTGATAGAATGTCTGAAGGAGATTAAGAAAATCATTCGGCACTGGTAGCGAATAGTATGTTCTATGTAAGTGTATTCGCATACAGAGATATATTGACATCTACAAATTAATTCTAGATATTTGGGAAATGTGCTTTAAAATCAAGCAAGTATAAGCAATTTAATCTTATTGTTAGTGCTATTCGAATCTTATACATTCAGGGTGTTCTCACATACATCGCAAAAATTTTAACCGTCGAATCTTGATATGTAGAATATTTTTTGAAAAAGATTTTTTTACAAAAATTGTCGTATAAGCAAGAAAAGAAATAGTAAAGTTTTGGGCAAATGTTTTTCGTTCGGTCTGTACGAAACAAAAAATGCACCACATGAGCTCTTCAAAACTTATCAACCGATGGTCGCCGTATGTTGGATAAAGGGTCTGTGTAGGTAACTGGCAACATCTGATACTGTTTACATTTAAGAATGCTGAAAATGCACGTCTCAATTACATCGGCTATGTGTCGTAGTATTATTTTGCAGCGTATGGTTAAAGTTCGTATTTTCGTTCGTAGCTTTTAACAGTGTTGGCGTTACTTGAAGAAAGTTATAGTTTTTTATGATCATGGCTTTTCCTAATCATGAACTGGGAGACATGTTGTTAATTTACGGAGAGTGTGAACAGAATAATGCACGCGCCCGTAGAAGGTACTATCATGGACAGATAGAATGTCCGGGTATACGGAGTGCATGGTGCGCTCCTGGTACAATATCGATTGTGCCGTCAAGCGAATTGTATCAGGAGCGCAGCTTGCACTCCGTACACCCGGACATTCTATCTGTCCATGATAGTACATGCAATTATATCCGAATAGACGTTTGCCCGGCCCCGCGACTTTTGTACGAGTTGTTCAACGATTGCGAGACACAGGCCGAATCCAACCTCGAGGACCGGAAGGTCCAGGTAGAAGTGCGCGAATAATAAATGCCGAGAAAGAAATTGTCGAAGTAATTAACAATAACCCTACACTTAGCACAAGAGAACTTGTTAGACTCGTCCATGTCTCCAATTCCGTTGTCGGGAAAACGCTACGCGAAAATCAGTTGTATCCTTATCATTACCAATGCGTGCACAGATTATTACCGGCAGACTACGCCGCCAGAGTCGCGTTTTGCGAGTGGTTAGGCGAAAGACATGAACAAAATGCAAACTTTGTGGGTAATATTTTATTTTCCGATGAAGCGATTTTTACGCGCAATGATACATTTAATTATCATAATGCACACAATGGCAGTTTGAAAACCCACATTTACTTCGACATGCACACCATCAACAGCGGTTCTCGCTTAGAGTTTGGGTGGGAATAATTAATGATTTCATTGTCCGACCTATTTTCTTACCACACCGCGTCAATGGACAGGCGTATTAAAAAATTTTTAAATGATACTCTGCCAGAGTTACTCGAAGATATTTCTCTTAATGTTAGAGCTAGAATGTGGTATCAACATGATGGTTCACCGGTACATTTTGTCCGAGTTGTACGTGAACATTTAAATAATGTCTTCGCAGATCGCTGGATAGGGCGTGAAGGGCCTGTACCGTGGCTGGCCCGTTCCCCTGGCTGAAATCCAGATTTCTTTCTGTGGGGTTGTTTGAAACAGCTTGTCTATCGTACCGAGGTTCATGATATCGAACAATTAAGGGACGAATCATTGCGGAAAGAAATAACATACGGGAACAAAATGTTATTCCATTTGTACGTGATTCACTTATACGGCGCGCGCGGTTATGTATACAAGTGCATGGTGCAAATTTCGAGCAATTGTTGTGATACTGTCCGTTCTGAAAATGTTGACTATTTTTCAAAAAAATAGAAGTGACTACAATTTTTTATTTTGCGATGGAAATCTCACTAACTTACGTAAGTATACATAATGTTTAATTTTTTTTCAAGTAGGCGAGAACACTCTGTATATGTAGTTTCACAATTACTAGTTAATAGTTCAGTGTCTGTGTATGCATTAACACTTCAGATGTAAAATAATCAAGTTACATGTTGCACATTTTTGTTAGTAATATCTCACAGCATTTAATATACCTATCTGCTTTTTCTTTACTATTTTAAGATAGCTTTGTCTCTTTATCTCTTTATTTATAAGTGTTGGCGATTTTCAATTATATTACTGGGCGTATATTAAAAAATTTAATAGATGGACACAGGATATCATGGTTAATTATTGATAAATTTGATAAATAATTAATTATTATTAAAATAATTAACTTGGGCTAAATGAAATACGTCAAAATTAACCAAGAGATATTTATAAAGTTTATAAAGTCATTGCGAAGCAGCCACCTATCAAACCAGCGATTTTAACCTTTCTTGAAATAAATTTCAAATGTAATTTGCCTCGCACTGACCTCATGCGCGGCTTTGACGATATTTGGTTTTGAAATGAGCATACCTCTATCTGTGTATCCTGATAATTGCAGAACGAAATAAAAATTTAAATGTTTCTATACCCCGTAAACTAATTAATATAATCCGAAGATGTACATACAGCAAAGTTCAAACAAAAATATCTACGTATACAGCGATATCCACAGCAATATGAACAATTTTCCTTCAATGTAGATGAATTCTAGTACGCACAGTGTTACTGATGGCTTATAAATAAAGTAATCATAATATGTTTTAAGTATTAGAAATTGAATAAAATGGAACTGTTATTTATTCAAATTAATACTTATTGTTAGAGTGAAAGCAATATACAGTTATGCATATATGTGTGTACTACGAAATATATCAAAGCATCAGTGGGGTATCAATCATAATCAGTTTTATAGTTACATACATACGTTTGACGCTCTAAGTACTTCTTCAGTGAAGCATACAATATCGAAATTCGCAATTTGGAATATTGTTCAAGGTATATTTTACATTGTTCCATTGTATTGATCTGCCGTCCTTCTGCCACATGTAGTTCATGAAATAATAGAGAAAATCAAAATGTCGCTAACCCTTCTTCCTTAAAATTATAGAAAGTTGTTGAAGTTGGGAAGTTGTTCTAGGTTCTTCCAGTTGTTCTGAACCATCAAACCATGTGCATTCATTTCAAATAAGACACTGGCCGTTTTTTTTGCACTTTATTCGACAACTTTATTTTGCGAAACTCGGGAACCAAGCTAGCCGAAACTAGAATAACTTCGAACAACATCGAAAACTCAAAAATTCACTTTTTGCCACAGCGTCTGAACCACGTCAAATATCCAAAATGTCTTTATGCAGTTCAATACCATTTTACTTCAGAAGAATTTTATCTCGTTTAACCAAATCTCTATCCCTCGTAATAAGGGATGGGGATCATGTTGCGAATGAATCTGTGTACACGGGG
>SMLS01057287.1:0-21078 GCA_004785975.1 Popillia japonica
TCGAAACGTCGGATTGTAATAATCCTACAAACGATATCAATAGCCCAACCAACAATTTCAAATATAATGGATGATGTTTATTAAGAGGATGAATTTTATGTATGGCAAAAGCTGGAAATTTTTGACACAGATTTTATTGCACTTTTGCGAGTTGGTGATGAAGCTTTGGTGTTGATTGCGAAACACATTTACATGTTACATTTCTTACCAAAAACTAGTTTTAATATAAATATATAAGCCACATCGTATCTCTTTAGCGGACAAAGATATGGAACGGAGTAATTCTTTGTCAAATTTTGATTTTGAAACTGAAGTAGTTACATGGAGTCGATTTATGTCATTAGATAGTTGACAGAGTGGTATTTAAGTGTACAGAAAACTACTTATTTGGTACATTATTTGTGAACCAACTAAATAAGATCAAGATATGTTTTAGCTAAAGCGGAAGCTCGCCATAGCTTTGCACTTAAAATAGCAATGGCACTTCAAAAATCTCTGGAACACGCTAAGAAAGCCCAAAATTGGGTAGGCATGGAGATAATAATTAGATTTAAAGACTAAAGAAAATCCAACTAAAATTTTACATGAAGTTTATTTAAAAGCAAACATGTAACATAAAGTAATAACACTTAAAATAAAACAATTAAGGACAGCTTTACAATCATCTATATATATCTGCGGCCAAGCAAGTATATGTTGACCACTCATTCTTAGCTTTCCTCCCTGGTTGCACTCTTCAATGATGTATCACATGATCACGTATTGGCACAACTTCAAAACTGATATCGTGATCTTCAAAGCAAACAAGTTGTCAAATTTTGGTTGTATCTCGTAAAGATTTCCTTTTTTTTTATTCGCGATTATTATTTTTTGTTTCTGGTCAAACCATGTAATATTTATGTATTCTTCAATCATACTGTAATTGCGTTTATAAAACATCACATTGTGTGAGCTACTTGATAATACATATACATACTTATACCAAAGTTATTAACTTGTCTAGACGTATAACTAGCCTCTTCTGTTTGCGCATTATTATAAATGTGTTAATAAAATTACAAATATTTTCAAACTGAACCATAACATAAAAATGTTAAGATGTATAGCAATAGATTACTTTAAAGGTTACTGACATGTTTATAACAAAATTTTAATTCCACTACTTTGTTGAGCAAATTTGGAACACAAAGAAATAAAACAAACTTTCACACACATCGAAACCAACGCCATCTATGCACAAATATATGCGCACGTAATAATAGTACACCTAGGTATATGCCTATGTAGATGTCGATGTTAGCTATGTACTTCAATTATTACATGACCAACCACGACCTGTCAACTTACCACTATTACATATTATCGTATATCGGTATATGTACATCTACCATGTTTAATAATCATCATTGGTGAGTGAGCATTATATGAGTGAGTAATTTCAATCAAAGTATCTAATGTCTGCCCGAAACGGGGGCAGGAAGGGAGCTGAAACGGTCGGAAAATCGATCGGCGTAACCGCGACTTGCGTGACGGTTACCATGGAAAGTGTTGGCCCAGGTCATGTGGGGTCAAACCCGAACCTTTCACAAGTGCATTTCAACGACGATGCCACCGAGTTTTCCGGCTGTTGTGCGTTGTGAATGCAACTTCCGTAAATGGAATTGATCAAATTGCCGCGAGGTTCTTTCGTAGGACCTTCGTTTTTGTTAATATCTTCCCATTGTGTTATAGAATTAGATTGTAAAAGCTGTCATTAAAGATTTTATTATTAAATTGCAACACAATTTGCAACAATTTTGTGATGTTAATAGATTAGCATGAAATTAAATATGCAAGATAATATATGTTTGGGTCTAATGTGTGGCCTAGAATATTTTTTTAATTTTAATTGGGATTTCTGCAAGAACATCAAACATTTTTATCAAAATGTAACCGTTCATAACATATTTTACCTATCAAACGTAATTGAAAAAATGAATCCCAACATTCTTCTCAAACATCTGTCAAATGTGGGTGTCACATATATAGATTTCTCCTATGATTTATAGGATGCATCAAAAATGTTCTAATTAGTTTGATTATCAGAATTCAATCTTCTTTTCCTATTTTTGGCGAATGTTAAAAGTGTATTGTAGCAAATAGTTTCCAAAAGAATATGGTTAGATTTTTTTTTATTTGAAAAGGTTGCCATTTAGGAATCATGTACGCAGGTTACTTCATGTCAATATTTGGGATTTTAGTAATTATTACTTTGAACAACGTTGTTAGTTGCTATAGGGTTTTGGGTCCCATCAGTTTAGTTTTGCTGTTGATGATGCGTTTAAATGCGTGTAAATGCGTTTCGAAATTTAACTAATCACGTCTGGTAGTAATGGTCTTTGCTGGGCCAAACTACACTATTTTGAATAAGAAAATATAGATTTTGTTGTTGGCCAAGGTGTGATAATCCAAGAAGAGCATCATCAGGAGGTTGCCATTGCTTCCACCAGACGAATTGACCAAAACCTGAAAAAGTTGTATCGTCATGACCAGAAATAGTCGATAACACGTGAGCAAGGTAAGATCTAATATGAGAGCACACTTGGCAAGGTCCAAATTTCCTAAACCCTCTTTTCAATTTGCACTTCTGTTGCGAACCTATAAATTATAAATGAATCAGTTGGGAATTTTTTCTGATCCCCCATGCCCTCTTGGAATCTCAAAATCCAACTCTGCACTGGCGTAGCAAAAAGTTTCCAGCAGAATATCGTCAATTTTCTTTTTCTTGAAGAGGTTTTTTACGCATGGGCAATATTTGAGGCTAAGTCGTTGTTACTTTCAGCAGAGTTGTTAATTACTATTAAGTCCCACCCTTTTAGTGGGACGTTTTTCTCGTCACCATCAAAGCTACAACTGAAATACTCCTTGCAGATTTGAAAATAGAGACGTAGATAGTTTTGTGTTATGTATAGTAAACGCCAAATTAGATGGCGAGTGTAGGGAATAAGTTCGTGCAGCATTAGAAATAGTGAGAAGCTCTTCATAAATACGATATGCTGATCTTGTCATTGTTTTAATTGCTTCTATTCTTTCGTCCAATGTATGTATTCTCTCGTTGGAGATAGTATGACCTAGACACTTAACACTATTCTTGGCTAATTGGTGTTTGTCTATTTTGAATTTTACGTTTGCTTTCCTTGCTTTATCTATGTAGTAAGATGGCCAATCTCCGGTTGTGTTCTTCTAGGGAATTTCTAAAAACCAAAATATCGTCCATATACGCGAATGTGCCGTTTAGATCACAAATTAAATCATTTATATACTTTTGAAATATTTCCAGAGCCCTGGTTAGTCCGTGCAGTGAACGATTGAAGATATAGCGCCCAAAAGGCATTATGAAAGTACACAATTTTGTGCTTTTCCAATCTGGTCCATTACCGTTCAAATGTCGGTAACTCTAATCTTTGCCTCACAATAAATTTGTTCAGGGGTCTTGGATCCATGCACAGACATACTGCTTCATCTCGTCTTCTCTGTTACAACCATCGCACTAAGCCAGTGAGTAGCTTCTTCTACCTTTGATATTATTTTCTAATTTTATTAACGCTTCCTTCACCGTTTTGTGAAGTGCTAAGGTTATATTTCTACATCTAGATATATAGGGTATAGCCCCTTCTTTCAACTTAATCGAACATGGTTTGCCAAAACAACCCACTCCTGCAAATACATCTCTAAAATCGTTTAATATACTAGAGGTAGTTTCATATTTCTTTGTATCTACTTAATTCAGCAGTACTATATAAGTAGGTAAACTATGTCTCCACGAGACCAGACTTTCGACGTGGAGACGCTATATAAGCCAAGCACTATATACGGCCTGGCTTATCATTCAGTCATTTCCGACCATCGGACACGCTGTACCCCCCCCCCCCCCCCCCGCCCCCCGCCTCCAGGAGGTTCAGCCACCAGGGAGTTCGGCCCCCATGAAGTGCGGCCTTTCGGCGCCTAGGGAGTGCGTCAGCAGCTTTCCGTCGCCTAACCTTTCGGCCCCCGCCTTTCCTGCACTTAACCACTTGCGTCAGCAGTTTTCGGCGCCTGATCTTCTGACCCTTTGCGTCAGCAGAACAACTCACCCGCCAGTATACAAGACAATGTCGACGATATACCCTTTAGCTGAGATGATTTTTTCAGATGGATTTACGTGGTGTTGATGTGGTTTTAGGTGGTTTTGAGGTGGTTTTTGGTGATTTTGAGGTGGTTTTTTCCATCCGCGCGCTATGGGGCCGAAGGGGCCACACTTCCTGAGGACGAACTCCCTGGAGGCCTTTATACAGCGTGTCTGGTGGTCGGCGATGGGTCATGGCAGACCGTATATAGTGCTTGACTTATACAGCGTGTCCATGTCTCGTGGAGACATAGTTTACCTACTTATATGTATATCCTTTGAATTAAATTTAAAACCAGGCATGTCTTTAAACCCAAAATTGGCTCATAATTATCCTTTAAGATATAAAAATAAAATATTTTCTGTAAATTTTTGTTTTAATGATTGATGATATTTAACTTTTGCTTATTATAAACTAGCAACGATTTATTGTTTTGACGCATCTTTGACTTTATAGCTAACTTATCATGTACATGTTTAGGTAAAATGTTTGCTTCACTGCCACAAGTTTAAAATCAACAAGTAAATTGGTACCAACTTGTATTTTCTCCATCCATTCTCTGGCACTATTTTCTATTAAATTACAAACAGGCTATGGCTTATTTGCTGAACCAAGGTTTAAGTTTCTATTTCTGTGTTGCCTATTTCAACATTTCTACTTGTATCAATATTACTAATTTCACATATATTGTTTGTCCTACAGCATCTAGCAAAATGATTAGGTCGCTTGCATTTATTACAGGTCTGACCCTCGGCTGGACATTTTCCAAAATCGTGTTGCGTTTCACATCGTTGGCACAGATAAAAAATAGAACTCGAAGATATATTTCATTCCTGTAAGGCTCAAAATATTCAGTAAGCTTTTTGAGAATAATACTTGCAATTAGTGCATCATCTTTTTCTTTGATTGACAAAGTATTGTAATATGTATCTAATCCATAGTCACCTAATATATGTACTATGCCACCATTTTGTCATTAGTGTTAAATACAATAATACACATTTACTTTCAGTAAACGTTGTATTTTATAGACTATTCAGACAATGTGTATTCTCTCACAATATATCATACGTCAACGACATTCATTCATGTTTTTAATTATTATCGAGTACAAACTATATATTTTCATTATTTATACTGGTTACAATCATATCTGCTTCATTTATATCATTTTTAAGAGAAGCAGTTTTGATGGTAATTGACGCAATCAAGATCAGAGGAAATTCTACTAACAATAAGAGAAAATGATTATAAAGTTATATCATATTGAATCATCATCATTTAATGATTTAAACCCCATTGAGTGCTTCTTACTACGTTGAAACGTAATCTTCCCATTTAAACTAATAAATACAGCAGCAGCCAAGCTACAATCCTTTCTCGCTAAAGACGGAAGAGAATCTCAAAACAATTTACTACACAACCGTAAATAAAAAAAAATAATAAACAGGATTGCAATGTCATCGCACCCGATACTACAAATGGAAACACCTGCACATTCGCGCTGTCAAGTCGCGTGTACTCCATCCATTCTTCTAACCACGGCCGCATTCTCGCCTCGGTATGGTTCATGCTGCGTTGCGTCGGACCAGAGCTTCCGCTTCACGGCCTACTCGATTGTAAGAGTCATTCACGAAAGTTCGCCGTTTATGGTTGACGTTCCGCTCGATATTTTTGCATAACACGATTAGGTATACCGGAGGGGAGTAATACCGGTAAGTAATACCGATAGAATGAGTTATAAGAAGACGTGGTTCTATTAAAGAGTAATATGCATAGTGGTATATGTTTAGACGCGTGCCTTTGGTTTGTTTATTTTGTGGATATGCTAATTTGGTTTTTATATTGGATTGCCTAAACAGGGGAAATTCAAAAGTATTGAAGTCAATACTTCTAAAATGTCAGAATATCATAGCCGATCTGGCCATCATTTTACGAAATTAAAAGCAAATTAAAGAAGGAGATTTTGGGCGAGTATAAGTAACCAGAGATAATCTCAGAAAAATCCGCTCTTCTATGGTGACCAATGAAGGTAGTGAAACGACAACGACTTTCGAGATTCTACCTGTTGTTGGCAAAAACATTTACGTGGAAGATCCGCTGCTAAGACATAGAATCAAGACAATACTGAAGGAAAAGGGGAAGCGGGAGGTGAAGAAGATCAGCCCCAGTTGTTGAAATATTTTTTTAGCTAGAAAATAGAGCCAGAAATGATGTTTGGTTGGGATGCCAAGAAAACGGTTATACCACGATTTCCTCCATGACCACAATGCTTAGAGGATGTTGAAATGGATCTTTCTATGTGTTCTTAGAACAAGATTGGATACAATGTGGAATCACCAAGAAATTAGCAATATTATAATTGAAAACTGTGCTGATAAACTATTACGAAATTATTTACCGTAGTAGTAGAAAATATTAATTAATAATTTCTCAATACTGAAGAAAAGTTTAATGTTAAAGTTTAATTCGTTAAAAATAATATAAGGAATGCATAAAGATTGCAAATCACCTAATGGAATCACATAATTTATTTATTATTTTAAGTTATTTATGGTATAGCTTTATGTATGAAACTTTTATCCGTTGATGTGTCAATAAGACTGTATTTATTTTTAAATACTCTTAATGTTCCTGTAGAGTCGTAGAAATCTTAACCATCTCAGATGTGGAGAAGAGGGTGACTGACATTTGAGAAACTTCTAGGAGTTTATCTAAATACGTCTTTAAATGGTCTTTACAAAATGGTGTCACAGATTCCTATAGTCTTTCATTTTTGATCTATAATATAGAGATTGTTGCCTACAGTCCTTCACATTTTAGAACTGCAAATCTGGTTCGCTGTAAGTTATAGTGATGAGCTTTGTGTATACGAAATATTAGTTTATTTGACTTGCCTTGTTAATGCAATTTAATGAAAGTGGATCAAATTGAAGCAAGAATCATGCAGCATGTGTTTGCTGCTTTTTGGTCACAAATAAATAATGAACTATATCTAGAAGCAGCTCTGGTAGATTTAACATTTGCGAATAGATGGCGCGCCAAATAATATTTGCCAGTACCAACCACCACCAGAAGACGAAAGGAGGTTGGTCATACTCCATGGTATCATTTCTGCAGTAGGTCTTTTTGTAGTACATATACAAAAATTGATTAGATTTATATAAGCATGCATAGGAATCAACACAATCAACAGCTATAATGATCATTATGAATCTAAATTATGTATTTGTAATTGAAATTCCACATAAATCCTAATGAATACAATACAACAATAAAGCTCCATGTTTCATTCACTTATGCAGCCATATCTAATTCTAAAGTAATCTTTCAAATGCTGTGTCATCACTTCGAATTTCCTTTAGAATGGAAAAGGTTGAGTTTCAACATGAATAAAATTAGCAAAATAAGGAAGGACATTTTAGTACAATTTATAATATTTAAATGGATGCTGTGTACACTTCTTCCTTTAATTTTTTTTATTATTAATTATTATTATTTAATTTAAGTTTTTAATTAAGTTCAGAATACGACATGTGATGCAAGACTAATTTCGTCGAAGGAAAAGTTTGGGAAAAATTTTTCTTTCTTTAACAAATATAATAAAGAAATAGTTGAATGATTAAATAATGGTCGAATATTAGCTACTCATAGACTTAAACGCAATTAAATCTCGATACCTATCTAAATCTACCGAGGTGGTTAAAGCGTAGTTATTCATCATATTAATTGTGAGCTTGAATCAATACCATTATTGGAATCAAACCACTGGTGATCGTTAAAGTGTAATCATGCTTCCAACTGAAGAATAAATTATATACCCATCTAGGCGTATTACGGACCATATGATGGCTTACACAAAATTGTAGAACAAAGTTTAGTGAAGTAATGTTTCAGGGAAGTATTAGTCATAAAAATGAAATGATGGAATGGTTAACGTTGAAAAATATATAACCTCTAATTCAACTAAATCCTGCAAGAAAGACTTGAGTGCATATAAGTGTGAGAAAAGTTTAACATCGGCATTTGGGGATCTTCATTCCATCATTGGCTACTGTTTATCGATGGTATACAAAATTTGAACGAGGTTGCAAGTCGGCGGTACACAGAAAAAAGGAGCTGGCTCTCCTTTAACTGCTGTTAGCCCAGAAAACATTGCTGCGGTGAAGAAGATAGTGGAAGAAGACAACCGCATTACCTACGCAATGATAGAGTCCAATCAGAAGATGATGAGATCAATATTGCACGATCATTTACATTTGAAAAGGGTTTTAACGCGGTTTGTACACTATCATTTGTCAGATTTACAAAAAGCAGAACGTCTTAAAATTTGCCAACAAACTTGAGATATGTTGAATGCCGGAGGCCATCAAATTATTTCTAAAATTGTAGTTGGCGATGAAACGTACATACATCTCGCTTTTTGATGTTACCACTCGTCAAGAAAGTCTAGTTTGGATACATGAAGATGAGGAAACCCCTACAATGGCGAAAAAACAATGTGGTTTTGTGGCCACAATTAAATTAGAAGGTCAGAAGCCAATTACCGCTAAATAGTATCTTGACAATTGTTTGCCGACTATGTTCAGTAAAGTGCCAAGCAAGGGCATCATGTTATATCACCGAGTTTAACGACATGTGACTTCATGCTATTTTTTGAGCTCTAAAAAGTATGAGAGGAAAAAGGTTCCCGTTAAAAGAATAGATTGCCATCACCGTTAAGTGTTTTTTGATAGTATTCCTAAAGACAGCTGGTTGAACTCTTTTGTACAATAAAATGAGAGAATGGTTAAGTGCATTATTCTCAATGGCAATTACTTTGATGATATTTAAAATAAAAATTCTTAAAACTTGTATCAGTCTTTCTATACTTAGATAATAATTGTAGCTTGTCTCTCGTATATTTTACATCAATACATTCTTAATTTATTAAGTAATAATAATATAGTTTGCACAGTCTATGGTGTCTTGCAACTTTAAACCCAAATACAAAGCTTAAAGGTGGACCCACACCAAAGCACCATAGAGGAACTGTTATGTTTCTGTTGCGTGTTTATTAAATTGTTCCTGAAAGTTCCAGTTAGTTGCTTTCGGTTGCTTCTTATTGCTGCAACCAAAACTAAATATTGTGCTATTCCGTATTTCCATTATAAGTGGCAAACATCAAAGAAAAAGAAGGAACACTTGTAAACCAAATGGTGTTTCATCAATTTGTTGCTGTGGTGTGACAGGTTGTAACTTGTAACTGTATAGGTTAAAGGGAACAACTAGTGCACTATTTCATTTTCTATTTAAACATGTCGGATTTTAAGTGGAATAACGATTCATTAACTTTGTTGATTGAGTCTTACCGAAATTTCGAGTGTTTGGGCATCCAACACACCAAAAATACAAATGCAAAAATACGAAGGTAGATGTTGGGCAAAATTAAGTGAGATTTCTGGAGCAAATGAAACAGAATTAAAATGAAAAATTTCAGAGAAGAGGCTGATCTTTAGAGAAAGAAAAAATATGGTAGTTCCAAAAAGTCTAGGGCTGGGACAAATTTTGTGTCAAAATGGTTTGTATATAACAATATGAGAGGTTTAATAGCTGTAATCCGCCATAGTGTTTTCTTTCTCGAAGACTGGGTCGAATCCAATAGTTACGTCTTCTTTTCTTTGTTTCACTTAAAATGAAAAAAGCTACTGCTGCTAGTGCAAGACCCTCCTCATCGGCCGAAATCTTTAAACACTGTTGACTTAGTGGAGATACTATGTTCCGTCTATTTGCGCAACAGGAACGGAAGAGAAACACGGTAAAGTTTTTGTTGCTCGATAAAGACAAATAAATGTCTCTTCATGTCTATACTTTGGAACCAACGGCAACATACACCTACACAAATGTTGCTCTATGTTGCTTTGGTGTAGGTCCACCTCAATGCTTCCAGTATCTGTGATTGAAATAAAATTGTATCACCCTTAAAATAAGATAACTTCTATTATTGGATGGTAAGAGCAGTATGTATAATAGCATGTGGGTAGTGGAAGTGGAACCAGTCGACATATGTATGTATATACATATGTATACAATATAAATTGAATCTAATCTCGCCAAAATTAGAACTAAACAAATCTGCAAATTCGTCAGCAAATCTAATTTGGAATATACTAACAATTTCATTCGTAATTTATTAACCACCTTCGCAATTTCTCAGTTTAACGTTAAATGTTTCCGTTGTGACTCATGTCCCGGTGTGTGTAAGGTCAGTATAGTCAATCAACACTAATGTTTATATAATAAACCGATCGAAGCTAGTGCTATTATTAAATGTATTGGATAACAGTCGTGTGGTGTGAATCAAATTATGCTGCGGTTTTTTTAATCTTTTATGATATTTCTGGATCAACATATTTTGATCTTATTTTCAGTTTTTGTATGCATATGTTGTTGTTTGTAAGTAAAAGAAATTGTGTAGGTATTTAGAGATGTGGTTAGAATAATTACCACTTTTGCGAAATAAATTTCTGGAACAGCGATTTAAACTTAGTCTTGTTTTTTTTTATAAGTAATCGATCTGGTCAATCAGACCAGCAATACGTGATGCTGGTTGACTTGACGTGCTTTAATTCACTTACATTTCTAATTTTACTTCCTTGCTAAAGATGTGTACAATCTCTTCCAGATTTGCAATACTTCTTTTTTCAATTGCGCAGGTTGTAGAAACTACTGCCAAATGAATTGGTAAGCGTTTGATGATCTTCTGATGATTTAATACTAAACAACAGCCTAAGTTTATTATATTTTAGCCTCACCTACAGTACCTACTTAGATTTATAAAAATTATTACTGTTGCTAAAATTCAGAATTTGCAACTTGTTGGTGTTAATACATAAGGTAAAGATCGGAATAAGGACGAGCACCTATAAAGGAGAACTCGAGGACATCGGGAGCAGAAGCTCAGAGCAACCCTCTGGGAAAATCTTCCTGGTCTGAGATTCCAAGGTATTCGTTGGAAACTTCAATAAGCAAAGCACAAGGACTTTGCTAGAACTGAGTAGGAACAAACTACGTGTAGGTACTTGAGGGTTTTCTCACAGATCACTGTCACCTTGAGGAGCACATGACAAAGATAGGTTTGAAACACAATATAGCTACTGCAGGTTTTACGGGGCGGAAAACGAAAATCCGAAATACCTGATATCCAACTGCATGGCTATTGCAGCAATTCCCACCAGTTACATATTTTGGTAAAGATGTCATTGACGAGAGGGACATACTCTCCTTAAAACCATCACAACTATTGCAGTTTATTAAAGAACTTAGAGTGGATGGGGAGCTATAGCTGTGGGGAAATACTAACAACTTATAGTTCATGTGTGGGAGAAACGTGAATATGACATTGAATTGATGCCTAAGGATTTAAGTTTTCATGAATTCTGATTTGTCCACTTGGAAGTACTGCAGGGGCTGGAGAGCATGCCCTTGAATCTATGTATGTAAGTGCTTGTACTATCTGGTATGCTTCTAGCATATTTGGGAAACTATCATGGCAATGTGGAAGAATGAAATAAAGAGCAAAAGATGGCCCTTCAATATAACCATAATTTGTAGACATCTTATGTGGCTGCATCTAGTAGATAAAGCTTTAAGATGATAATAGCAACACTTTGACTGCTTGCAAGGTTACCTTTCTACCAGAACATACTCCTTTTAATTGCAGAATAGAGCGAATGAGGAATACATATTCCCATTTTCGTAAATATCTCAAATAAAGTCAGTGCAAATCATTGCAGAAGGATTATGTCCAAATTGTGGTCTTCAAATATGTTGTTTTTATAGCAAGCTATCTTTTCAATCCTTCAATAGTTATCTAAATATATCAGTCCCCAGTATTTTCTTGCTAAACAAAATAAAACTTACTCATGCCAAAGAAGTTATGTTGCGCACAATCTGCTTTGACTTCGGCCATCAAATTGACTGACGGACAGAAAGATTTAAGACATTAAGAGCGACAGATTATAAACGTGATAACGAAACTGAAAATGTTAATACCATTAATAAGTTACTTCATCATATTTACCAATATGCTAATATAGCTGGAATCGCATAGATTCCAAAGTAATTTCGATTTGATTATTAATAAAAATTGCGATAGAAATTGGTCAAAAATAATTATGACCGTGCTATGAAAACAGCTACATACATATATAGTGGCTAGTGGAAGATGAAGGAACGAATTACCATTTAAACAGTAATTATTTGGAAAACATTTTGTAATACGCTCAATTTACGATATTATACGAGAATTTTCGGGATGACGGTTTAATGGTGTATTGGACGCTATTGTTGCTAAATTTTAAGGTAGATGTCAAACTGTTATTTGTGAAGGTACTAACATGTAAGTTGTAGAAGTGTAAGAGTGAAACGTCGTTACTGCGTGTGTTTTTTCTATGCAATACAAATAGGTACAGATCGAGGACAAATTTTAGTAAAAAGTCATGGGATTTCGGTATCCGCAATTCGTGGAGTCTTGGAGTCATTAAAGCCAATGGAAGATCCATCAAATATAAATATCAGTTGTGTAGACCTAGATGCAACCAGAAGATTTGTTTTTTTGGTGGTTGGGTGGCAAATGCATAATGACCACAGCTGTATATAGTGGCTAGTCGAAGATGAAGGACCGAATTAGTATTTAATTGGTAGTAATTAACAGAGAACATTTTGTAATACGCCCAATTTGTCTTCCCTCCTCCCCTCTCTTCCCATCCCTCTCCCCTATTAAGAACGAGAGCAACAAAATATCAACGATAACAAATTAATAACTACCCACTTTCATACACTGGAACAAATTCTGTTGAAGGAGTTATCGAACATTCTCGAGCATTTATGTATTGATATAATGGTATTCTTTCATTTTACCTAGTCGTACTTCGTTCAGATAAGCCGGTAAAGCAGGCTGAGGGCGACAAATCTAATAATTACGCTGGCCATTCCATGTAACCTAGCAGCTAGTTAAGTCGCTTTTGATTTAAATATGTCTTCATTATGCAGGTGCTCCTCACCTACCCGTTTTACGACCGCTCGCACATACGACCTCAACGCTCGCGAGTCTGCTTCGTTTATGCGACTTCAGTCATTCAGAGTTAACTATTTATAATTTCGATATGTTTTTTGTTTATTGTACGCATAATTGTATGTAAAGAATGTCGATGAAAAGAAGCAATACAACGCCTGCAAAACTACAGATTTTGAGACGAAAATGAAGATTATTAAGGATATGAAGTTGGCAAAAAGTTAAAGAGATAATAAGTGACTTGCATTTGGCGCATTCAACAATTTCAACAATTTTGAAGAACAAGCCTAAAGTAAAAGATGCAGAGTAAAATCATCGAAAGGTTTTAATGCCGTAATTACTAAGAAGGCAGCGGAATGGTCTGATTCATGAGATTGAAAAGTTACTCGCGATTTGGTTTGATGATCAAATACAGAAAAGAATATCGATAAGCCCACTAATTATTCAGAAAAATGCCGATCTGATAGATCCTCGCTTATCGACCAATTCGCTTTACGTCCTAGTCGCCAGAACGGAACTTCGTCGTTAAGTGAGGAGTACCTGTACTATCATCATTTTCAATAATGTTAAGAAATATTTAATTAACGTTGTCTTCTAATAGTTGTAACACATTTTCGTATTCAAATTGCGATTAAAGGAAGAAGACCCAACTATTTTGTCACCAAAAATTCTCACAGTATGTCCCAAACGAAGGTCAATTATTTCGTCTAGACCACAGCGTCTTGCCGGCCATGCTTAAGTTTTTGACAAACGTCAAACAATATAGCCATATTTGATCGCTACTGCAATATTCTTCTAAAGAAGAATTCTAATATTTAAATATTTCTTTAAAAACTATTGAATGGAAATGGGAAATCCATAAACTACAGGTGAAAAAAATAATTCCACTGACAAAATGCGCGGGAAATTCGAATTTATTAATTCATTAATGTTCGCATCTATTACACAAAGATGTCGCTACGTACACGTTAGCTACCAACTTACTGCTAGCAGCGCATCTTCCGCAACAAACGATAATCGTCGAAACCATTCGCAATTTCGATTTTTTTCCGTCGATTTGCTCGCCTTTTTCTAGATATAATAGAAGGCACGAATTGGCATGATCGGTATTTCCGTCATAATTAATCGAAGCTGTCAATCAAGCGTTATATATTTATGTATTATATGTATGTGCACAAGTATCTAGAAAAACTCCTGTCTGTAGGTCAACTATAACGTTTTTAGGCCAAAAGGCCAGCAAGCGCTTAACGCGTCGTAATATGGCCGGCAAATGCGAAAGCGGCTTCGTGATGTGGCTCGCCATTGGCCGTCGCACTAGCAATATGACCTGCTTTTAGGTACACACACCGTAAGTAATGTGTGTATACACTGGTTTTTACTACCTGCGTCGTATATACGTGTATAAGGAAGATGGATATAACTACTGTTATGCATCATATACGTGTTTGGTGTGTATTATCGATAGTTCGAGACTATGAATGCAACTTGTGAGTAACGTAGAATATTTAGGTTCGGAATAGATGGCGAAGTAGGTGACCAATTTGTAATATGTATGTACATGCATGGATATTATAGGAGCTGTACTGTTATCTGTATAGAGAGGTTGTTATAAAGTATGGATGCCGCGGAATACAGCTGTGGTCATAAGTATATTTGCAGCGTAAAACCTTACTTAGCATGAAAAATGATTCGTCAGATTTACTAAGAAGTTGAAGATTTTGGAAAGTTTTATTGGTGCTCTACAAAGCGTCATACGCATAAACTTTTAGAATTTTAAGTTTTGTGCATGTTCCTCGTATTTGACATTCGACCATCTAGACATTTCAGGCTGGTCGGAAGAATGCTTTGGTTGAGTCAATGAAATGATTGAAACACCTTGCGGATAATTTGATGCTTATGGCTAGATTGCCATATATTCGTGCAGTAAATGATCTCTAGCTCCTTCTAAAAGTTGACGCTGATATATGTTGGTCTTGAGACCTTCATACTAGTTCCAGTTGTTTTTTTTTCTGTATAGTTTAATAGTATAAGAAGTTTTCCAAATTCCCAAGATAAAGTCGGTTAAGGTGAATTTTTGATCTTGAGAACAAAAGGAAACTGCAAAGAATCAAGTCGGCCACATAAGAAGGCCAAGCATCCACAAGACCAAATCCACAGATCAAATAGTCGTTTGCTGAAATTATGATGTAATGCAGAACACTGTTATCAGGACAAATTCAGTTGTTTTGGAAGTTTACTCGCACAAACATGAGTTGTTTTTCGAATGTTATATTCCGGCAAAAATATTGGTCCCATATTTGTCTAAAAAGTAAATCAGCATGCATTCCTAATTTTCATCAAATCGAAGTGCGTAATTCTATTCTCCACTTGGAACTTGGTTTCCGGGCCACTAGATTTAGACTTCCATTTATTTTTAGACTATTGGTCTATTGCACTTCCTTATAAAGGGTTTACCAATAAGAACGACATGATTTTAAAAATGAGATAAAATAGAAATTACGTTTATGTTTTGTTCAATCTTAAAGCATCAAGTGTTTATGGCCTGTTTGGATAAACCTTAGATCCTAAAATTAACCCCACAAAAAGTGATCTCAAGGAGACAAATCACAGCTTCTTGGGGGCCAGTGAACAGTTGAATTCCTTGAAATTATCCTTTCTCCAAACTTTTCTTGGAGTATGGCGATAGGTTCATGAGCAGTGTGACATGTAGCGCCGTCTTGGTGGAACCCCATACTTTCTAAATCAAGCGCATCCAAATTTTGGCATAAAAAATTGTCAACACATGTCGGTATCGTTCACCATTTACTCTGACTGAATCTCCAACTTCATTTTGGAATGATTATTTCGATCAAAATTTTCACAAAGTGCGCACTAGTGTGACAACTAGTGATAGGTAGGTATAATTGTATTAACATGGTAACTACATCATATTTTCAGAGAAAATATTTCTTTTTCGTCTATGACGCTTTTGGACCATACTCACGAGACTCAAGAATCTTGGCCAATGATGGCTTGTCAGAAAAAGGAGACATTTGCAATCTACTTGAAATCGATTTTCCTCTGTCGTTAAAATTTTTAAAAATCTGGTGTGGGAGGGAGTATGGGTTATATTAAACCTTAATTCAGATGAATGATCTCTGTGGAATGGTTCATCTTTAATAGATCTTCTTCCTTCGAGAAATGCTCCAAACCCCCAGAAAATCTGGATCTTTGTTAAAGTTTCTAATAGTCTATAAATTGCTTCTCGATATTTAAGTCACTTCTTTTGAAGTTACCGCAGGAGAACATCTTTGTGCAAAAAACAAAATCCCTATCGTTAAAAATTAAATAGTTCAATCATTTTCATAGAAACAAATTGTGGAAAGCAATGCAATTTCTTTATTATTTAGATTAAAGTTCTGTTATAACTAATTAATAAATAATTCAGAACAATTTTCCTTTTAGTAATTTTAATTGACATATCCACATGCATATACATACATATGTATCTACTGTAATCAAAGTATAGATTATACCAACAACAAGAAAGATTACTTCCTAACATAGCACCTAGACAGGTGAGAGAAGAAAGAGAGCGCTTCTATACACACATATACAATACAAATACATACACACACATACGCACACACAGACACACACACATAGGAAGAACAGGTAGACGTAAAGCAGTAGCAACGCGGACATCGGCATTGCTCTGGTCCGGCAGTGTGTCGGACGTTGAACCCATGGTCTCAATGTTGACATCAGTATCGCAATAACCTTTCCTCGACTACCTTGGCTCAGTCGCAGCGATTGTCAGCTTCCTTTTCGCGGAATTGCGGATGAATTCATACAGATGGTTGGATGGGAGATAAAGGTGGATTAAATTATGATCAAAAAGAAGTTTGTTTAATGATAAAATGTGAAAAAACTGTTTGGAATATTTTAGTAATAATGTAACTGATGCGTTAAATTCGATATACATCTGTCCTTCTAAAACTTGTTTCTCGGTTAAAGTATGTAGTTGCTTTGTTGTGTTTTTTTGAAGCGTACAAGCTAATAGATGTGCATACCTATGCTAAACTCTTTAAGTTTTTGTTTCAATTAAATAAGGATGAAAAAATAAAATAAAATAATACATAAAAAATATAATTTCCACATGTTTGTGCAGTAATAGTAATCATAGGGATGATACAGGACAATTCCATTTTTAATCATTAAACAAATATATTGACCATTGATTGAGCTTATATACTGGTTTTGTATTACCTGTGTTAATGTCGGCCGTAAAAGCCTTTGGACTTCATCAAATAAAAAATATTGAAGGCATGACGGACTGAAATCCTAGAAGTGACACCCACTCAACCCTTTTTACTGTGACATCTAGCAGGACAAGAAGAGAATTAATATGTATTATACAATGTTGCTAAAACTAGACTGTTTTGTTTTTGACAGTAATTATCTTCACTTTGGATTTATTTTAAACAGATTTTATGAGGCTGTCGCTTCAGGAATAAAGGATTACAACAATTTCTTCGCCTAAAATTATTATCTACGCTTTTCAAAATTATTCGAATCGCCCCCCATTGCTTTGCTGTAATATTCTCTCTCTCATTCTCCTAATAATGATTTTTTGAGGTTGCTTGATTGATGGAGATCAATTAGGGTGTTACGTTGGATAATGATAATGATGATGATAAATTGATATTTTGGAATGAATTTTCTTGGGAAATTCAGTGTATTTTGGGCTTTCTTTTACCTCAACGGGTTTAGACATTTTTGAATTTCTTAGGACTGTAATTGCAAATTTCAAGATTTTTGTTGGCTAAGCTTATTTAGTAGGTTCAATTCATTTTTGTTTCCCAGCCAAAATTTAATTAGATTACTTAGATAAACCTCTTTTATCGTTTGCAAAAACGTCATTTCTTAAAGTACTGTATCAAAATGCTGTGCATCAAAGAAGGAAGATCCAAAAATATCGACTGGCTTATCTAGGTTGACTGCTCTAATATTAATTTCTGGAAATGTCAAAGTTGCAGAACCCTTTGCGGAAGGATATTTTTAAAAAATTTGCTACTTTCCTGGACTAAATTGATGTCCTTTCAGTATTTAAGCCAACATTCTTGCCTGTTTTATTATGGTTGATTATCCATATGTAAAACTTTTTGGAATTTTCGAACTTTACATTATTGGGATTCCAAATTTTGTAGATCTTCGGTATTTCAGAACTTTCCATTGTATCCGATTAAGATTTTGCAGATTTTGGCGAGATAAGAAGCATACCCAGAGAGCGGAGTCTATTCCACGGCCATTCCACTAAAATGGGGCGATTATAACAGAAGAGAAGATTTAGCCCTTTGTTGAGCATTTTGACAAAGTTTTATGGCGGCCAAAATCAATATGGCCCTTTATATTGTGAGGCTCCTTGCTTTCAGCTTAATTGGCTATTCTGTATACATCAGATATTGCGAATTGACGCTCACAGCCACCGCGTTGATAGACTTTAAAGACTAATTCCACCTAATTTTAGATCACCGTACCAATCCTCTTTTCATCATCATTCTGGTCAAAATACTTCTGCTTTGGAGACTTCATAACAAATTTAGATCTAACTTTCTACTCTAAAATGGTTTTTTGATCAATTCCTTTCATTTATCTTATCCACGCTTTTGTAGGTGAGGTCTATCCTCTATCCATTACTGATTTCTGAGCTTATATGTATATTAAACTGCTGAAGTTGATGTTGATTAACGGTGGATCAACCTGCTCCAGCGCCAGCATCGCTCAAGTCATGTACCGCAGCACCTTGCAGAACTGACGAAGGTGCTAATTTTTGTTGTTGTTCTTGTAGCTGTTTCAGCTACAATTGTAGAGAATTTTTGATGACACCTTTTATAGCTGGTTTTGTTTTTAGCACCGAAATATTTTCTTTGAAAAATGACCTTCTATTGAGGTTTGAAAAATTGAACCCACTAGTAAAACGTGTCAGGTATAATTAAGCCAGAACTCATCTATAATTCCAGCAACAATGATTAAAGCGTTCCAAGGGCAACGAATATGGTGAAACGATGTATACATAAGCGTAAGAATAATCAACATAACCTAAACAATAATCAATAAATATAAACAGGCAAAATGACAGACTAATACACTACTTGACAGCAAATTCAACTGCATTATGGGTAAAGGTCTAATTATAAGATAGTTTTGGTAAAATTAGAAACAAATATAGACCCTGTACGCTTCAATCTTTGTTCCTCGCACTGTATTACAGTCATAGAACAAATTTGCTTTAAAGCCTTAATATTAAAACACGTTTTAAAAGATTTTTAGCTGTAAACAAGTCATTATTAAATTAAAAGTTTCTGACTTTATTGCCTTCGGTGGTAAATTCTTTAGTCAGTCCATTTTAATGACATCTCAGAGGAAATCTTCAAATATGTGTGAAAAGAATTCATGCTGGCATACTCGGAATTCCAACGACAACATACAAACTGATACCTAGTTTTACTTTAATTTATTCTAAATTAAATCTTTGGTATAACTACTAGAATGTTTTTAAGAACGATTTTAAACAACAGTGCAACAATACACAACTGAAACGATTTCACCTTAAAGCATATTGGCTACAAACGGTGCCTGTTTGACTCGAGTATAGAACAGATGTCGTTTGGCGGTGAGCTAAATCTTCACCTCTCGTTTAAAGACTCAAAACAATTACACAGAAATTTTTGACAAGAAAATGTTTGCAAAAGAGATTAAATGCTCCACGTAAAACCCTTTCGAGTACAATAGACCCATTTCGGAAAGACTAAATATACACAGATAATGTAGGTTTCTATCTTAACATTTTAACTGTAAAAGTGTGTCCCTACTTCAACTAGATTGTGGTCGTTATTTACAGACAATCCTTCAACAATTCTTTTAATAATTCTTGTTGCTGTTATTCTGTTATTTTCTAAAACTCTGTAAAGTATAACCTATATTCCAACTTTAAATCGAAAAATCCCCAAGGTAGTAAATCGAAAAAGACACGAGACTACACAGAAGTGACGTAAATCAGCCGCCGATAGAGGTTTTATAACCTTCTAGTTTTTTTCTGTCTTCAACTTTTCTCCTTTCGGTTTAGTAGGATACTAGGGCAGGCCGTTGACCCCGTAGTCTTACATGTAAGCTAGGTAACGGCTAACAGTGATTACCACTTGCTTGTGCTTTATTTCTTCAACACCTTGCCGTCGTTCAGGTTTTAAAGTTCAGTTATGTCCGTTTAATATATGAACGTTCATACATCTATGAGTTATGTGAAATATGCGGTACGCCAATAACAATGACTGACCATTAAATGGCATCTCTGCTAAAAGTAATCGATTCTGCGGTGAAATAAGAATCTCCAGAGTTTTTATGAAAAATAACGATTAAACGGCAACTAAAATATGTATTTCTGTGTATAATTAAAGAATTTTTTTTTTATCTTGTTAAGCTTACTAACCTCCTTATTTCTATTTATAATTTGATGCAATTTTAGTTGTTGTTTCGTAGTTTGTGGTCTGGTTTTTACCAAAAATTTTTTTGTATAATTTTTTTTCTTATTTATATTTGTGTTTAGCTTTCAATCTAGTTCTTATGTATACTGACGGCAAAATTAATTCCCTTTGCACTTCAATTTTTATTGAAATATTTTTTCAAAATTATGTTGCCAAAACCTTCATCATAATTATTTGTTACAGAAATTTATTAAGTTTATTTTCTCATTCCTAGTTAAATGAAGTCCTAGTGGACTAAATTTCGAAAAAAGATCACTAATGTAAAAGCATTAATTTTATGTAACATTACACACAATCAGTAGGATAGCCCTCATGTGAATTTAAGGATAACCTAATGCTGAAGGAAATGCTAGCA
>SMLS01057289.1:0-11169 GCA_004785975.1 Popillia japonica
AAAAAAAACTATTATCACCATATGACAGCTGTCAGAAGCATTTTCAATGGTGCAACAGTCAGATCCTTAAAGTGCCATAAACCATCTAAAATCATTTTGCGTGAACTTACTAAAACAATGATACAAAAAAACAAGAAGATGTAAAAAGGAAAACTGTCCAGACCGGCCACCAACCACTACTGGTTTAAACGCAATTCCAAAACCTGCTTCACTATGCAATTTCTGGAGCATCCACTCTAAGTGGACACGCTGTATAATGTGGTCGCGATGTATAGCCACTACCATATCGGACTATGTAAGAGAGGTCTGTTTTAGACTTGGTTTTGACCTGTTTTGGACCCTTTTTCACTTGGTTTTAACCTGTTTTTCAAAGCAAGCATACATAGGTGCTATTTCCAGTAGCAGTATTTTTTGGAACTACAACAAGGATTATTAGTCCTTCTTACGATAAAATGGTTTCGGTGAAGTCGAAGTACAAACTTTAAAATCAAAATTCTTCGTGAAGATCCTTTATTTGCATCTCAATTAAGTGAACTACCTATCTTTTACATAACCTTAAAATGCAATTAAAACGGCGGGAAATTCAAGTCAATCCGCTATTAATATCAAAGTTTACGTCATAATATAATACCATCATTATCCTTACAACATCCGTTCAATACTATAACAACATTTTAACGAGAATTTACTTCAACCTTTTTACAACATCAACAATTCTTAATTTGACCGGCCGTCTCCTTTTACGCGCACGAAAACTGATCACGAACTAATTAAGGAACATTATTACCTATTAATACCGTCGGTCAGACATCCTAGATAACGAATAGTCGACATTTTTCATTTTAACGATTACCTGATGCAAATACCGGCTGCAATTCAGAAGCTACCCAAACGTGTCGGTCCTCGACCATCGCCGTTATTCGTAATAAATGCACGGCATAAACTTGTCACGTTCTATTAGTCGTCGAGTAGAACGAATGGCGTTACGCGAATACACAAAGGATTAAAGTAATGAACCGAATGAACCGGGGACTGCTGTATGATTGCATGCCCGTACACAATTATTGCGCTGCCCGGGATCTTCTACAAATTCGAACTAACATGTTTAATCGATCGAAGTTGGCGATGCTGTAGGTATATTACGTCAAAACCGTCAAAATCTATACCTCTAATGATATCGCCCTGTGTTTTCTATTAATTTATAGGAAATGCGTCGCTTAATTAACTAAGTAATTAATATATTGAGGGACCCTTGGCGTTCCTCTTTAACACCTGTTTATTATTCAGCGTTTCCATCAAGCGGTAATAATGAATGGTGTTCTGTAAAGCGTTATCGGGACTTCCCCATCTATTTTAGTCCTTTAAATACGCTCACACACACATACACGTTTACCTTTCGGAACAGAAGCAGATGGTTCTCCCGTACACCTTTCGCATCATCGTCAACTGTTGCTACTTCCCTGTCATCTTAGATTAATTAAATAATTAATTCGCGTTTCTGCGATGCAGAGAGGAGCGAATTAAATAGACGTAGGACGCATCTTAATGAAAGCTTTCGTATTAATTCTGTTAAGGAGGGGGTATGGTTGGACAAGCTTTGTTTGGAAACCGATAGGTGCAGAGAAGCAGCACATCTCTTGAATTAATTTAAACAATTGCATACAAACTCAAAGAAAATCCATCTACCAAAAATGGTCTCCAGAAAACACTCCAAAAAAATTGCGTCAAAATAAACTGCGAAATGTGAACTGAAAAAATTAAATATCAAAACGTCAATCTAGAAATATAACCTCAAAAAAAGTAAAAAAAACTATCATGGAAAGATGTTTCAGAAGAAGTGCTGAAAAAAGGTAGCCTTTATCATCCTGACCAATCAGATTTCCAAAATGTGCCTTTAAATGGAAGTGATCTCAAAAGGACACCTAGAAAATAAACTCAAGCCACTCAAGCATTCAAATAAAAGCTATTAACCTCGAAGATTTGCTCAAAAAGGAAGTGATTCCAATAATGTTCATTTGGTCCCAAAACTGTTAAAGCAGTCCCAAAGTGTCCTAAATCTCAGGTTGTCTTTAAAAGAGTTGTAAAGAGATATTAGGATTGTTGAGATATGCTTTAGGCAATATTGTGTTAAACCTACAAGGTGGTCTAGCACGTGTTTCTTGAAAACATCTAGCAAGTAGACCTCGAAAGGTTGATCCAGAAAAGGAAGCATTAAAAAGACGACTTAAAAAATGCAAATAAAATGTTTATATCAAATATGAACCGGAAGAAGTAGGTTTGAAAATTTGAAATTTGTAAATCTATTGAAGCAGTGGCTTCCATATCACAAACTTAAAAATTTGCTGGCTCACTAAAGAACTCCAAAATCCAAATCTTGAGTTCAACGATCTAAACGTCAAAACATATTTCAAAAAATATGCTGTCAGGGTAATTAATAGTCTAAAACTAGTGAATCCCAACGAAATTCATTCTAGGAAAAGTACTAACAAAAGCTGCCAAATGTAAATTGGCAAAAAATTTTAAACCTGCAAAAACACGCCAGAAAAACTAGAAGTGGATTCAAAAAACTAAACACCAAAAGAATGATTTCGAGAAAACTATGTTGAAAAAAATCATACTGGAACCAATGGCTTCAAATTCATTGAGGCCAAAAATTATCAACTTACCGACATAAAATCTAAATATGGACTCAACAGGTAGAGCCAAAAAGTTGGCTCGAATTCTGAAAAAAAAGGGTGTCAAAACAGTTTAAGTTAAAAATGGAGAATTGAGAAATGTAGACTAAAAATTAACCTCAAAAAAAGTGAACTCACACATGAAGTGTATAAAGAAAATGTTTTAACCTTCCATCCTAGCAACGCAGACATGAGTTAATACTATTAGCAAAACTAGAGATTACCTAGTTCTTTATTTGATTATTAATAAATACAAACAGATTTAAAAAACTTGCAACACCATTTACAGCCAAAGACATAAACATAACGACCTCTGCGCTTTTATTAAAAAAAATACCCCCAAGAGAGCAAAGTTTTAATGGACGCAAGGACAGGCACGAATGGCAGAAATAAGATAATATAATTTTCCTTTTTTTTCACATCGTTCCTTTGATACATGCGTTGTACGTATGTATATATCCTTTTAAAATTCAGCCGTTTTAATTTTTCGCTTTTCATGTTTACATTAATAATTTATACGGCTTTTAGATAACGCCTCGTGCACTTTGATCATTTTTCCACTCTTTATATCTATCTTTCTCTTGCCCTTTGTTCATTTTTAATTACCGGTGATTTTACATCCACTACGCTTAGGAAAGATGAAAAAATACGCACACCTTTTGTTATTGAAATATTTACTGTATATACAAGTACGTATACGCAGGTAATAGAAAATTAAAGCTACATAATGTTGTTTATCACATAATAGTAGATATATAATAAATAAATACTAAATATTTAAAATTAACTATAATACAGTTTTTAAATCAAAACAAATTTTAAACAAGCTAAGATCGTAATTAATACCAGCGATATTTTAAAAGACGAAGCTCCATTACAAGGGTCCCTACCTGATTCGCAAAGACAAACTTCGACATCATGCGCATCCACTCTCTGCTTAAAACAACCACCAGTCTCGTATCCTCTATCAGCCGTGTAAGCTCGTGTGCACATATATGTAGCGTTTTGTACTGGAAATTATCATACGATCATTAATTTTTGAAAATTTTGATACGAATGTACTCTGTACTTACCCTCATTGTTGAAGGAATAGGTAAATTTGGCGCAAACCTGACTTTTAGTTCTCCTGCACGTCACTTGGTCGCGGTAATTATCAAGTAAATAGTCGAGATCGGGAGGAGAACCATCGTCTAGAATAAAAAAGAAAGGTTTTAACATTGTATGTCTTCATTGTATTGTAAATTGATCTAGAAACCTCCAACTATAACTACCGAGAAAATACTCTTACTAAAACAATATTCCCATTTAAAATATCAATACAATAGAACCAGTAGTTGATAAAAAATAACAAAAAAAGATAAGTATATTACAAAGCTAATTGAATCGAATAAATAAATCCCTAAAAAATTTAGCGTTGCGAAATCAGTTATCACACACTCAAAGATATCAGCGGAAGTCGATAAACCACTTACAATCAACATTCGTAATCAAATAATCCGCAGTCAAAGAATCCTTTTAATAAACAACTTCCACATTCCACGAACAAAAATATCCTTTCGCAAAATAAACATCCGACAGTTTCAGGGATCGTGAGCTAACTTCTGTTTTCCGACCGTCGAGAAAATGCAAAGGAAAAATGAAGTCACGTACTACCTTTATGTATTTTTTTTTATTAAAGGATCATGTTCAAAAAATCCATACACGTATTATTTGCTTTCAATTTCCCGGAAATAACAAGTACGTGAAGTAAATGTGCGCCATTACTATATAGAAAGCGGAAGATATTAGATGAGAATAGAGATAGAGGCACAAATGAGCCGTACCACTGCGTGCTTTTATAGTTTTGTCGTTTCTGTTACTTCTTGTTTGGTATCGCTGTCTTATACAATACTAATACTATTTTTCCTTACATGTAACAACAAACGGCGTCCTGCAAGGCACTCCAACAGCCCTTATATCATCCAAATATTCTGAACAAGTCGTGTTAAGTAGAGTTGAGGTGTTATCGTATTCTGGGCCCAACCATGTAAATCGAAAACAATACGAAGGTTCCGTTTGCCCGGAGACATATTGCACTACGAAAATTAATCTGAGTAAAGATCGATTTAATTGTAGAATCACTGAATCAACTTACGTAAGAAGAAGCACCCGAAAAACACTACATTTAGAACTATGTGTTTCGTTTCCATGATGTTGTTCAATAATTTACTACAAATTAAGTTTTAAGAGGTATCTTTCGAAATTAGAAAGAATGAGGCTACGATAAGATAAACTTCAAAATAATAAGTTACTCTTAGATAGTAGTAGATTACCTTCTTATAAACGATTAATCTTATCAATTGCGATATTATTGTTAATTAATTTAAATGTTTTGGGGAAAAAATCTTGATTAACATCAGGCGCGACATCTATTATGCAATAGCATGAACATAAATTATTTTGTAACGTTGCTTAAGAGCGACATCTAGATTGTAATGGCGTAATCTGAAGTGGAAGATAACACTTGATAACCGAAAAATAGTAGATTCCTACTTATATGAGTTGTCAATTTGATTCTATTCCTACATAACCTGACGTGGACATTTTAATTAAACGTCTACAAATTTAGGTTTAATTACATATTTCTGAATTAAAATCAGAAAATGCATTCGATTCTACAAAGGGGTAACGCAATTCTAGCATATACTTTAAGTGTACTAGCCTGTTTAACTTTCGTATGTTTCGCCTCGACGGTATTGTTGAATTATCGTACACATGCTGATTTAAACACAGTTAAAGTTGTAGTGTATGTATAAATATCATTTGCCTAGAAGGAGATTAATATTTTAATTGATATTTTAGTAAAAATGTACCAGATTATAGTGCATCGAGGGAGAAAAATGATTTAGGATTCCTAACGTTTGATTTACACACCGATCTTTCACATTTATTTAATTGGAACGTTAAACAGCTGTTCCTATATCTGACTGCTGAGTATGAGACAGCAAATAATAAATTAAATCAGGTAGAGTATTATTTATTTAGTGTATACATCAATTATTTTGTTTCGGATTTAGGTGGTGCTATGGGACAAAATTATATTACGAGGTGAAAATGCTGTGTTAGATTTCAAAAATATGAATACGAAGTATTACTTCTGGGATGACGGAAATGGCTTGAAGTAAGTATAGTCTGTATTATTTCAGAATACATTTTACCTACCCTTTATCGTGTTTCAGAGGGAATAACAACATAACGTTAACGTTATCATGGAACATCATCCCTAACGCAGGTCTCCTGCCAAATATATTTGCTCACGGTAGTCACTCGTTTCAATTTCCAGTAGATTACACAACTTCCAGGATGTAAAGATCTACGTGTCTTTTCAATTTTTTCTATTTGAATTTTATGTTGTTTTCTATCTTTAATTTAAATAAAACAAATACAGATTTACGTATTTTAATAAATATATATATTTTTTACTTTAATTTACTTTATTCTTCGTGAATGTACAATTTTTAAAAGTTAACATGTAATTGACGACCGATTATACAGAATGAGCATAATTGATTTGAACAGATTAAAATCGTGCACAAACAAAATAAATTAGTATACATAGTAGTAAAAAAAAAATAAACTAAATCAGGCACAGCATTAATATACAGGGTGAGGTTAAATTAAATCATGTACTACATTGATCCGTTTGTACAATTTTATCTTCGGTAATTGGCGATATAATCGGTTTCCCATACGAACCACATTTATATGATATTTCTAACATTTCCCGTAATCCCTGAAAAACGACCCATCGTTAATTAATGTATATTTTCAGCCAAAAAATATTTACCTTATTTTCCGCTTTTAACCTCGAAAGCACCTCCTCGTCTTTATGAGATTTATCTTCATCTATATTAGCAGCGGTATCCATCACTGCCGCCATTTCCTGTATTTTCTCAGCCTGCTCCGTTATCACCTTTGTATATCGTTCGTCTTGAAATTGTGAAAAATTTATACGAGATTTATAAATTTGTTGACTAGTATGTTGCCTATATTTCGACATAATATGTTCTAAAGCCGTCTGGTGTTCCTCTAACGCTGCTCGTAATTCCCTATTCTCCTGTTGAATTTCCCGTAAATGTCTATTCTCCTTCTGTATATTAGCTATTAATTGCGAATGCGGTTTCTGATGTGCTACCTCGTTTAATTGTTCGACCTCTTCTTGGTACTAAAAATAACATCCACTGTATACGAACAAAACAAAAAAAAACTAAATGAGACCACGATTACCTGTTTCATGGCATCGATCTTCTTATTAATTGCGTGCGTTTCGTTAAGGAGTACATCTGCTACGCTGTCACGTTCCTTCAAACGACCGGCTAAACGTTTTGCATCAGTAATTATTTGCTGAATTGTGATGGACATGTTTATTAGAATAACTGTACACTTTCGATGGTGACCATGCGTTTCCTACGAGGGTTGAGATTCACCTGTGATTTATGCGGAACATTAAGGATAATGTCGTTGATATGACGATTTAATTAATCAGTATCGATTGCCTATTTTAAAAAGCTTGACACTTTAACATTTAGAACCCATAACAATCAAGTTCAGCTGTTGACGTTTTCTAACCATACAGATGTGAAATTAGTCATAAAATGTTGGTACATGTCAGGGAATTTATAAGGTTGTAAACTATTACTACTATTACTTTTACTAAATGTAATAACGACAATTCATACAAAATTTACTTCCATTATTTTATAATTTAGCTAAAACTAAACGATTACAATAGATTTGGCATGAGATAAGGATAAAATGAAATTTTTATAGTGCGGATCGTCAGGTATAGATGTCATGTAAGATTAAAATCTGTAATGAAATATTGCGAAAATAAATACGTTTTCTAATAATGCTGTTGTTAAATTATAAAGAAATAGAATAGAATTTTATCAAGTTTAACATGAGTAAATCAATTAAAACTTTATTACAAATTTTTAAAATTTTGTAAGAACTTTTGCTATTGAAACAGAGATGGCGCTACCTATACCGAATTTAAATAAAATTTACATTACATAATTAAAAAATTCGTAAAAAAATAATTTAATTAATTTATTAATAGCTCAACCCAAATTACCAAATCTATTTAATATATGTATCCTTTAAAAGAAAAGAATGTTTTATAACAGTTTTATTACATAAGAAATCCCGAGAAAATAAAGCAATTTGTCGTAAAATAATAATATCGTATTGTGCTTCAGTGTTAAAAACGAAGAACAAAACACATATAAAGTCAAACATGCTCATACATGTTTACATAATCGATTGAGACTTGGTGAGGTCTCAAAAATCATATTTACCTAATGTTTTTCTTTCACCAATTAGGTACCGAAAGCATACTTAATGGAAACGACAGCTCGAGGATAAACTTATTTATTAAATATGTATAAGAAGCAGGTCGAAATAATATTAATACCTTGCTTTTAATTGACTATAAACTGAGCAAAATTTGAGGAGAAAATGTAATTATTGAGGTATTTATTTATATACATATTATGTACATACGTTACATTGGAATAACCAATAATTAACTTTGAGCACTTGTATTAGATAAAGGAATTATTAACAAAAAATGCATGTTTTATGTATATACGTTAAAATTAGATCCCACACAGATATGAGCCTGTTATTAAGCGACAAGTTATGTTTCTCATACATTCGATAACACACACGAAATCTATGATGTTTTTTTTGCTCGTTTTAACGAATAATAATTACTTTAATTCAATGACGTTTAAGGGGGAAAAACTAAATTCCCTTGTTACCAATCTTAACATATACAATTAACCCAATGCAATTAACGCCAAATTCGCCAATTTTGGAAAGGAAAAAAAATGCACAAGATATCGATTAATACAACAATAAACATACTGTACACACAGCTCTGACCGGCATTAATAAAATACTCTGTACACATTAAATTGATGCGGTGTTTTATTACGATCTATTACCGGACGTTTTAACGCTAAAACAGTAAATATGACACGCAAGCGCTCACCCTTGAAACGCTTTTCGCCTTCCCATAACAATAGATATATCTTTTCATCTATACTCACAAACCAACTCACAAAGTTGAGTCCAGTATTATTTCAATAGCGACGGGGAAACTTCAATTCATGAAGAGAAAAGGGAAAAACACAGACGGAAAAGTACGATATTATACAGAAGGAATGTAGTCCTATTAAGGATTGGGTTCTTTCTTTAACAATCATGGGTTTAGTTGATTTAATTTTAGTAGGTTTGTGTGCTAACATAACTTGTCCTGGTGATAAAATAAGAGGTAAGTTGTAACAGTTACTGTTGTGAGATTTATCTTTGGCAGCTGTTAGATTTTGACATTATGATTAAATTAAACTTTTTCTTCGATAAAATTTTCCTTCACATTAGAATTTAATCCCCTTTTGCTGCGAAATTTCATAAAAATTTTAATCTGATTCAGAAAGTCTGCTTTTAATGTTTGATTATTGGGTGCATCCAGTAGAAAGCGATGCAGTCAAAATTTAAAATTTTGATAGTTTTATTAAATTTGTATGAAAAGTTTATCCTACAAATTTTCAGTCTTTTATTTCGCTTTATTTTTTTTTTAGATAAGGTACTTCCTTTTTGAAATTTGAATGTCTGAGTTTTTCAAAACTTACTTTTCAGAAAAGGATTTATGAAAATTGATCTACATCCTAGTTTTTTTGTAAATTACTTCATATTTTTTTGCACAATGTTATTCATCAGTGCTTCAAATAGAAACACAAAAATTTTTGTCCCCATCCACCATTCATTTGGGGTGTTTCGCTTTTCTTTTATTTTTTTGAGAATTGAGATGCCCCGGATTGTTCTACGCTGTTCCCAAGTTTCATTATTTTACTTATATGTCCATTGTCTAAAATAATTGAAAAGTTAGCCTGCCAGGAATTAGAAAAAAATAAACCAGGGACAGAGAAGAGACACAGGATTTGCTGGTCACTCCCTTTCCTGTACCCTCTATTTGAAAATTTAATGTCTGAAAGCTATTTGGTCCCGATTATTTCATGGACTATGGTTTGAATTCGAAAAAAAATGGTTCAGAACAAACTAAAACAGTTTTTTTAGATTTTGAGAAATTAGGATTTTATTATGATAAATTGAACTATTACCTAGAACCCTAATATCTGTACATTTTTACAAAGTACCTCTATTATCGCTGGAATTGTAAGGTGTGATACACCCACGCAAATAAAAACGCTTTTAAGGTTCGTAAGTTCAATGTCAACAAATAAATTTGTCTCATAAATTTACCGTGAAGGTTAACGACAATTTTGTCAAGGTCATTCTTGATGATTACCACGTCAAAAATATTTTTCCAGATACCGCCGCAATTCAAGAGGAAATTATACGAAATCAAGCCAAATTACTTAAAAATTACACCTTGAAGATAGCAACAGTTCACGTAATACATTTTCTAAAGCATATAATAATCGACATAATTTAATCTAAAGGATTTTCTAGAATCCACCTTTAAGTAGTATAATTGAAACCGATGGGATATTGCAATTTGGAGGGATAGCTTACGATTTAATTGAAATTTTAAGGAAGAAATTCGAATTCGAATACGAAATCGTGAAACCTCCTGAAGATAGCCTGCATGTTGAAGATAATGGTATCGTAGGAATGCTATCTAGGAACGTAAGTTGTAATTTTGTTCGTTCTCGGTAGTTGTGAGTGTAAACGCCAAATTAGATAGCGAAGCTACTATGGCTTTGTGTATTTTTTACTAAGGTAGCATTTAAATTCCTATTTGTGTCCTAGAGCTAAAATTGATATTTTAACTTCGAAAATTTAATATCAGCACAAGGAATGGGCTCCTCACATTTGCTGTTGCTCTGAGAGGCTGGTCAAATAGTGAGAACAGTGTTGTGCTATTTACAAGACGTTGTTTGGTTGTTAATACTTTTGTTGGAGGAAAACTTTTGAGTTCCCCAACAAAAATAAGAACAAAATTAGTTGCGCTTGCGTGTCTTCTCTTACTCGTCCAGCACGTCATTCAGAAGCTTTGCCAGTACCAAGACGTACATAGGTGTTTCAAGTGAGGAATGTATCAAAAACTCAAACAGAAACACTATTATGAAGACTTCAAGAGAGTCTTTCATTCTGCATTCATGTCCATGACTTTTTGATTGTGAAATTAGGTCATCAAAAAACACAACCTAGAAAACGGACGTCTTTTTATCAATTCTTTGAAATTGAGTTTAAAAGTTGTTCTTCTTCAAAAGAAACAACACAAAAGAATTTACTTAATAAGTTACTGGTAAAACCTGATCAAATTAGGTTCCATTGCCTCTAATAAAAGAATTCCCAATATTTCACATCCAAATGGGAATTGTTGTAGGCATCCAAACTAAATGTTTACACAACAAGTAGCACAATTTGAAGAGAGTTGAAATGACTCGGAACGCAGTGCTTGGAATAGTTTTAAGTTGTTAAAAAA